>JAEIIJ010012928.1:0-18824 GCA_018904815.1 Drosophila ogumai | reverse complement strand
ATAATGTTATAAATTATAACAAATAAAAGACTTAATCGCAAAGTAGAGTTATAGTTATAGTTTCTAAAATTTCACTGTCTCTACTGCTTGTTACTTAATACTAATATAATAAAATTATATAAATTAAAACAAATATACATTCGACTTCCCCTTCGATTTTATAAGCTCCCCCATATGCTTCCCTTTGTTTATATATAATTGATTTAAGCGAAAAGAAAGTTCCCCCTGGGCCCAGTCAGCCGCAATTAGCAAAATTCACTTTTTACGATGGCTCTGGTGATCCCAAACCCATATACAAAATATATAAAATATATAGTATATAGTATATAGTATATAGTATATAGTGGAGCCTCGCTAATTAGTTATGATCCAACCTGTTCCTCCAAACTCTCAGATGTTTTTCGATGATGATGCTGATGAGATGAGATATCTTACACGGCGAGTTGATCAATTTTGATTTGCAGCCACTTTTGTTTGCTGCGTGTAAAATTCACTTCGATGAATGAAGCCCAGAAAAAAAAAACAGCTAAACACAAAAATAAAGAAATAAATATAAAAAAAAACCGGCATAGCTCACACACACGCACACGCAATCGAAGTCAAGTTTTTGTTGCTGTTCGTTCGGTTTGGTTTCGGCTCGGATTGCTTATGTAATCTCGTGTTGTTTCTCTTTCGGCTGCTGACCAAAATCCGAAAAAAGATTTGGGCCCATTGTGGCTGCGGCCAGCGAGCGCTGTTGTAACACTTTGGCATTTTAATATGAAAATCCGTTTGGGATATTTATGAGTGTGACTCAGTTCCCCTCGATCTCAAAACACTCCAATTGTTCGGGCAGCAGCAGCCTTCGTAATGCTAATAATGCGGGCCACCAGCTTCCTTGTCGCCCCTCTTATAAAACACCCAAGCAGGGGCGTGGCATCTGCGGCATCTGCATCTGATTAGGCCGATTTGCATATGGAGTTCATCTCGTCACATCACCTCGCATGGCATGGCATCGCTTATGTAAGCCGCGATGATTTGATTTGATGGGCGACCTTCATGGGAACCTCTGCCGAGCTCGAGCTCGAGTTCGAGTTCGTGTCTTGGATCTTTTGTCTCGCCCAGATTTATGCGGACCACCGATCTCCAAGACCCGTCCGTCCATCGATGTCACTGTGTCAATGCTGTGCTCATGCCGCCCTAGGCGGTCTCCAATCTCGAGCCAATCGAGCTTGGCTTCCGCTTCTCATCTCGAATTGTTATAATTGCCCAACGCTTATTGTTCTCCTTCCTTTTGCTTTCCAGTTCCGGCGTGGAGCGGCCTGGCAAACGCTCTTCCTGCTCTGTGCTCTCGCCTATTGCATAAACGGTAAGTTTCCGATTAATGGTTAAAGCTGGGAAATTATATATAGAATATAGAAAGGTTTTTATGGGTATTAAGAAATCTTAGTTTACGTGGGAAGTAATATAAAATGAATATTCTTAGATTTCTTTAAGCACTATTTATGCATTCTTTAAAATTTAATTGTAGATTTCAATAATAAAATATTTATATAAGTTCGTATGGATTTAATTTAAATTATTGGAAAATATATATTCAAATTCTATTCGAACTCTAAGAAAGTGTTTATCAAATTTAGTTTGTTCACGTAAATATATTATAAACTATAATATATAAATATTTCGTCATTTTTTTACTTGGAAAACAATACAAAATGAATTTTCTTATAATTTATATTTATAAAAACTAAGCACCATTTCTGCATTTTATATTAGATTTAAATAATGAAATATTTGTATAAGTTCATATTGATTTTATTTAATTAATTGGACTTTATGTATATATTCAAGTTTTATCCCAATTATTTATGGAAATGTGCAAAGTATTATAATTGCTAGTTATATTTTGACCATTAAAAATTACTTCAATAAGGTCTCCAATTAATTTTCAAAGGGATTCCATGTATTTTTAGTTACCTATTTATTTTGTTAACAATTTATTTTCCCTATTTATAACATATTTAAAAGAAAGTATTTATAGAATATTAAACGATTTGTAAAGGTATTAAAAATAAAAATATATGAAATATAAAAGGAATTTTCTAAGATATTAAATTAGCTAGATTTAATTTTAAATTAGATATATGTATATATGGCAAATTCTATTACAACTCTAAGAATGTATTAAACAAATCTAGCTTGTTCATGGAAATATAAAAAATAACATTGCTTATCCTACTAGGACCATTAAAAAATACTTAATAAGCTCTCTAAAAAATGTTCTTCTCTTATTGGTTCCTTATTTATTAATAATTTATTTTCCCTATTTAAACCTCTCAAGAATTTAGTATAATATTCTTTTTCAACCAATTTAAATCCAGTAACACTGATCAACAAGTTAGAAATATTATTAAAATTAAATTTAATTACTCTGATCAACGATTTAGTAATATTATTTCATTTCGTTAACAATTAATTAATTGCATTTTGATGCCATGCAGAGGCCAGCAGCGAGGGTCGCGTGGTCTGCTACTACACAAACTGGAGCGTCTATCGGCCCGGAACGGCCAAGTTCAATCCGCAGAACATCAATCCCTACCTGTGTACACATCTGGTGTACGCGTTCGGCGGATTCACAAAGGACAACCAGATGAAGCCCTTTGACAAGTACCAGGACATTGAGCAGGGTGAGTAGCCCAGACACGCCCCGTCCTTCCGGCGAGTTAATTTCACTCGGCTGCAATTTCCGGGCCTCTTCCTGTCGTCCTGTCTGACGCATCCTCTATCCAGGTGGCTATGCCAAGTTCACCGGACTCAAAACGTACAACAAGCAGCTGAAGACCATGATTGCCATTGGCGGCTGGAACGAGGCCAGCTCCAGGTTCTCCCCACTGGTGGCCAGTGGCGACCGTCGGCAGCAGTTCATCAAGAATATCCTGAAGTTCCTGCGGCAGAACCATTTCGATGGCATCGACCTCGACTGGGAGTATCCGGCGCACCGAGAGGGCGGCAAGTCCCGGGATCGGGACAACTACGCCCAGTTTGTGCAGGAGCTTAGGGCCGAGTTCGAGAGGGAGGCGGAGAAGACCGGACGGACGCGCCTGCTCCTGACCATGGCCGTGCCAGCGGGCATCGAGTACATCGACAAGGGCTACGATGTGCCCAAGCTGAACAAGTATCTGGATTGGTTCAATGTGCTCACCTACGACTTCCACTCTTCCCACGAGCCCTCGGTCAATCACCATGCTCCTTTGTACTCCCTGGAGGAGGACTCCGAGTACAACTACGATGCCGAGTTGAATATTGTGAGTGTTTCCTGGTGTTCCTCTGGCATTTTTGGTACTGAGAGTCCTTCTTCTCTTGCAGGACTACTCCATCAAGTACTACCTTAAGGCTGGCGCGGATCGCGACAAACTTGTCCTGGGCATCCCCACATACGGACGATCCTACACTCTGATCAACGAGGAGAGCACAGAACTGGGAGCCCCTTCGGAGGGTCCTGGAGAGCAGGGCGATGCCACGCGCGAAAAGGGATACCTGGCCTACTATGAGGTTGGTTTTCCGCACTCTTCGCCATATTCTTTAAAGCCTCTAACCCGCTGCCCCTTCCACTAGATCTGTCAGACCCTCAAGGATGACCCTGAGTGGACCGTGGTGCAGCCGAACGCCAATGTGATGGGTCCCTACGCCTACAGGCGCAACCAGTGGGTGGGCTATGACGACGAGGCAATCGTGCGCAAGAAGGCGGAGTATGTGGTGGCCCAGGGACTGGGTGGCATCATGTTCTGGGCCATTGACAACGACGACTTCCGCGGCACCTGCAATGGCAAGCCCTATCCCCTGATCGAAGCCGCCAAGGAGGCCATGGTGGAGGCATTGGGGTAAGGGATAATATGCCAACTCTCTGCGGATATCATCAGTTTTATTTAATTACCATTTCAGACTGGGCATCAACGAGGTGGCCAAGCCAAGTGGCCCGCAGAAACCCTCGAGATCTCGCAGTCGCGACAATGCCAGCACTCGGAACCGCCTCAGTGGCAAGACCGAGGCACCAGCCACCTCGAGGAGACCCAGCGGAGCCCGACGACCAGTGGTGAGCTCCAGCACCAGCACACAGGCCCCACCACCGAGCACCACCTTCAAGCTGACCGAGGCCGAGGGATCTTCGCTGTACATCGGAGGCAGGGCATCCACCACGCCACCGCCCCCGACCACTCCCGATCCGGGCTCGGACTTCAAGTGCGAGGAGGAGGGCTTCTTCCAGCACCCTAGGGACTGCAAGAAGTACTATTGGTGTCTGGACAGCGGACCGTCGGGTCTTGGAATTGTGGCCCACATGTTTACCTGTCCCTCTGGTCTGTACTTTAATCCCGCCGCCGATTCCTG
This sequence comes from Drosophila ogumai, assembly GCA_018904815.1. NCBI lineage: Eukaryota > Metazoa > Arthropoda > Insecta > Diptera > Drosophilidae > Drosophila > Drosophila ogumai. The sequence continues at coordinate 14,459 of JAEIIJ010012928.1, read as the reverse complement.
TGATTTTGCCCGGAATGTGCCCTGCAAGACCAAAAAGTAAATGAATGCCCCTTCAGGATGCTGGTGAAGACCAAGGACTAATCCTTTCCTCCCATTTAGATCCACCACTGCGGCTCCAGTGACCACTACCTCAACCACCACGACAGCGCGACCCAATCGAGTGACAGCGGCGCCCACAGCCCGTCCAGTTTATCCACGACCCACCACCAGCACAACAACGACCACCACCACCACGACAACGCCAGCGGCGGTCGAGGAGGATCTGGAGTACGAGGAGGACACCGATGAGCTGTCGCCCAGCAAGTCGACCGATGCCGAGGAAGATCCACAGGTCATCAAAGAGCTGATCGATCTGATTCGCAAGGTGGGCGGTGTGGAGCAGCTGGAGAAGCATCTGCTGCGCAACAAGGATGGTTCCATTACGCTGAAGGAGAACTCAGCCAGTGGCGCCGCCACCACACCCTCAACCATCAGCAAGTCCCTGTATGATCGCGTGCTGAGTCGTCCCGGAACCTTGAGTTCCTTCACCCGCAACCGCTTCAAGATTAGCGAGGCCACCGAGACCAGCACAGAGGGCAGTTCTTCAAGCAGCACCTCCAGCAGCGCAGCCAACAACTACTCCAAGTACTCCTCTGTTCTGAGGGGAAATAGTCGTCAGGGTCCGCAGAACGAGGGCATCGAGAAGCTGGCCGAGTTCGATGGCTTCCTGAAGGAGCGCAAGCAGTATGTGACCATCAATCGCCATCGATCCGCAGGTCAGGGCGAAGAGGAGGAGGAAGCCCAGGAACAGCAGGAGGAGGAGCAGCAACTGGCCGATGTGGCGACCACAACGCGTCGCCCCTTGAGCTCAGTCACGCCCTCTTACACGAGTCTCAGGCGCACTCGCCCAACAACCGTGGCACCGGCTGCCGATCATTCCCACGAGGATGTGGAGGAGCAAACCCAGACGCCGGTGAAGGCCTATGCCACCTTGAGCCGCACCCGAGGACGTACCACGGCGGCACCATCAGAGGTCACAGAGGCATCGCCCAGTTCGACAACCAATCGGTGAGTGGAAAGCTAAAAAAAAAAAATTTTGTTGGGTAACAAAGTCTGATATTTTTTATCGACACAGGTACAAGTACTTTGAGCGCACGCGACCCACCAAGGGTGCCAACGCCGAGGACGTGGAGGATCCTCTCGAGGACGAGGAGGAGGAGTACGAGGATGAGGCGCTCAAGGAGCATGTTACGGTACAGAGCAAACAAACAACAAATACACGTAAATATGCGAGCATTGGTCGCAGAACCACAACCACAGCAACACCAGAAACAACTACAACAACAACAACAACAACCGCCGGCACTGAGACTGCCAAGGCCAGCACCACCAACTCCACCACCACCACCAACAACAACAACAACAACAACAAGAACCACTACAACAGCAGCAATAACTACAACAATGTGAAACTGAATAACCTAATACCAACAGAAGAGAGCACCACCACTGCAACACCCAGCACCATCCAGCCCGAAACCACATCCACTACAACCACAACTAACGAACCCACTGAACCAAATGAAAGCACCACCACCTCAGCCATTAACAACCTGCATACCACCACACCCACCACACCACTTGTAGGCTCCACCGTCCCACCAACCTCTGGCCTCGGCTCCGACTCCCTGCTAGCCAGCGAGCCGGGCGAGCCCGCCAATCCCACCCAGCTTCCCCCCAGTCCCGACCTAGCCACAACAACCACCTCAACGGAACCCGAACTGGCCAGCACAACGACCACGACGACGACGACGTCGACGACGCCGAAGACTGCAACCACAACGACAGCCAGCACGGGCAACAGCGAACTGAATGACGTAGACAGCGTGGACAGCGAGGACAGTGAGGTAACAAAAACCAAGACACAGTACGGCAACAAGTATGCCACCACCAACCGTCGACGCATTACCACAACAACGAATAGCAACAGCAACAACAATGCAGAAGCTGCGAACGATGCTAGTCCAACAACAAGAAACGGTTTGAGTAGTTTAAATAGCTTTAGAACCAACCCGGGCAGAAGGCAACCCACCCAAGAACCCAACCACGAACAGACCACCGTCGAACCGAGCCCCAGTGTCTCTAGTCCCAGACCCTTTGGTTATCCCCGACGTCGCACACGACCCACAGCTAGCACCAGCACCAGCACCAGTAGCACAGCACCCCAAACCGACAGTGATAACAATACCGATAACGATAACGTAAACGATAACATAAACGAAACCGATGCCGTTGCCGTTGCGAAGGTAGTGAAGAAGACACGACCATCCCCAGGGGATAGGCCCAAGGTGAGTGCCAGTCTTCCAACAGCAACAACCACTGCAAGCAACACCAGAACAACAACCTCACTGCACCACCAAGAACCCCAAGTAGAAGTAGCTGGTAACGGTGGCAATAGCTTAAGGCATGAAGTAGTTAGCTCTAGTTTAAGTCAATCCCAAGCCCAGAACCCGAACCCCAACCCGAACCACATCGATATCGATGACACTATCCACCAGACAAAGACCAAGTACACTTGGCGCGGTGTGCGACGACCCACCCGCGCTCCAGTGGCTCCCAATTCTTTAGCGGGTGACGACAAGGACTCTCGGCGCTTTGCTGGCAAGCAGTTAAGCTCTGACCTCGAGGAGGATTCCCAGACGACCACGAAGTTCCGCAGTCGTCGCCTGAACTCGGCCGAAGAAGAGTCCGAGGTGGCTCTTGAGAGAGGAACCGCCACAGCAACGCAATCCCAGAGTTCCCGCAGCTACCAGAGCATTCAGCGCACTGCCAGTAGGAACACCGAAGATGACTCTCAGATCCGCTACAAGGCAATTACCCGCGACTCTGAAGGAGCCGCACATCTCACCACTGGACGTAGCTCCAGTTTTGTAAGAAACCTTGGCGAAGCACCCAAGCTCCGCAGCCACCAGCCCGTGGGCAGGGGTGGTCAGATTTTGGAGACAACCACCGAAGACGAGAATGTGGCCGCTGAGATAATCGATGACGAAAAGAGAGGAGAGACCAAGGCACCTGCTGGAAGCGAAAATACGGATGACAGCAACACGGCCACGGAGCAGGAGTCTCCTGAAATTGTAACAGAAGCAGTGGCCCTGGAAATCGAAGAGATCACTACACTGCCGTCAGTGGAAGATGCTGAGCCCAACGAACAGGAGGACGTGAGCAGCCCCTCTGAAGCACCTGTCAGCAGCAGCACCGAAGCTCCTGTTAGCAGCACTGAGTCACTTGTTAGCAGCTCCACTGAGGACAGCATAGAATCCAGCAGCAGCTCTGCTGCCCTAAGCGTCGAAGCTTTGGTAGAAGAAACTACAGTGCCAGCAGCTGCGGAAGCAGAAACCGCTACCGATAACAACAGCAGCAGCTCAACTGAACCTCCAGCTAGCAGCACTGAGTTGCCAGAAAGGAGCAGCAGTACGGAAATTATCCCAGAAGAAAGCACAACAAGGTCAGTGAAGCCTACTCGTCGATCCCGCTTTGGTTCCACGACAACAGCCGCTTCCTCGGAATCTGTGGTCGAACAAGAATCAACAACCACTTCGTCTTCAAGACGTCGTGTTATCGTGCGCACGAGAACCAGCACCGTTCAACCAGAGAGTGAAGTGGAGTCATCGAGCACAGAAGCAACAAGACGTCGTTCCTTCTTCAGAACCAGCTCCACTGAGGCACCCAGCAGCAGCAGCACTGAACAAACCGAAAGTGAGGCTCAGACAACGACCACTGAAATCCCAAAACGTAGGTCTTTCCTTAGAACTAGCTCCACTGAGGCACCGAGCAGCATCTCTACTGAAGCTGAAAGTGAGGCTCAGACTACAACTACCGAGGGCCCAACCCGTCGGCCTTTCTTCAGAACTAGCTCCACTGAGGCTTCCAGCAGCAGCAGCACAGAAGAAGCTGAAGTGGAGGCCCAGACAACGACCACCGAAGAAGGTCCAACACGCAGAACATTCTTTAGAACTAGCTCTACTGAGGCTTCAAGCACAGCTTCAACTGAAGAGAGCAGTAGCAGCTCGGTCAGCGATGAAGTCGAAGCAGAGACTACTAGCACCGAAGCCACAACCACTCGTCGTTCCCTGTTCCGCAACAAGACACCGAGCACCACTGAAGCAACAACCACAAGCTCCAGCTCCGAAGAGCCCGAAGAGAGCAGCACCACTAGGCGCTCCTTCTTCCGAACCAGCAGCACCACTGAGGCCTCGACAACGTCCAGCGCTGACGAAGGCAAGGAAAATATCAGCGATGCGGAGACCACCACTGCTCTTCCCAGACGTCGAGTCATAGTCAGAGGTAGCTTTAGGCCCCGGCAAGAGGGAGATCTCTCTTCTCTCCTGGCGGCAGATGCCAATAAGAGGGGCAGGAATAACCAGAGCACGTCGACCACAGAAACCTCTGCAGGCAATTTAGATGCATCCCAGGAAGAGGAAGCGCCGCTAGAGGAACCACAAACGGCAGAGAAGGTAAGCGCTGGTCGCATTTCGCTGAATGCCGTTCGTAACCGGACCACCACCAAGACCGAGAGCCTGGGCAACGGAGTCACCCGCACACGCACCACTTATGTGCGCACCCTTGATGCTGGCCAAAAGGTGGTGAAGCGCATCCACACCAAGACCATTGAGGAGAAGCCAGCCGAGTACGAGTACATTGTTGATGAGGTGACCCATCCGCCAGCACCGAGTACCACGCCACGCATGGTGACTCGCAATCGCGGCTCCGTGCGTTTCCAGGGCAACGATCTCTCGTCACTGCTGGCCCAGGACTTTTCTGCGCGCAGCCACCGCAAGAAGACTCAGACATCAGAGACAACGGTAACCAAGACCCGCAGGCGTCTGCTGAAGAAGCCCAAGGAAACCATTGAGCACGAAGAGGTTGAGGAGTTCGAATACGAGGCTGGCAACGAAGTGGAGCCAGAGCCACAAGTGAGCTCCACAGCCAGGCCCATAATCCGGAGAACCAGACCGACCATAGCACGTACAACAACAACCACCACCACAGAAGAACCAAATGAAATCGAGGCCAGCACACGCAGAGCCAGCTTCGCCTTCAAGAGACCAACCAAGGCAACGACAAGCACCGAAGAACCTACAACTACCTCAACTGAAGCCACCGCTTCCACCAGGAGAGTGCTCGCCCACAGGAGACCAGTGAGCACAACAACGACCCCAACAACTACTACCCAAGCCCCCATTGAAGAGGACTCCACCGAAGATCAGTTGGCGGCGGCGAAGCAAAGGTTTGTAAATCGCCTGAAGACCAGCACCACCACAACCACAGAGGCAACCACCACCACCACTGCCACCGAAGAAGACTTAAGCGACCTCAAGCAACAGCTGAGCAGTGCCATTAATCGCCTGCAATCAGAGAACAAGCTGGAAGGCCAGGCACCAGCCAAGAAAGGTGATACCCCAGAAGATGCAGGCGATGACAGACTTTCGTTGCCCATTTACCACCGAAGAAAGTACTATCAGTACGTCAAGGATTCTCCGATTACATACATAGACAAATCCCCTGCACCACCGGATATCGAAACAGCGACTGTAAATATAAAACAGCAAATCCATGATGTTTTCAATGTGAGCGAGAATGAAACGCCGATTAACTCTGTGGAGGATGAGGGAGAGAGCGCTGGCCATCGCCTGGCGATGGAGCAGGCCAAGGAAATCAACGCCGAGCTCGGTCATTTTTTATTGAAAACCCCCGGGTCAAAGTAGGTCACCTGGGGGCAAAATTGGTCGGATCAGGAGAGGAGACGCTCGAAGATGATGAGATAACCGCCGATATTGATGAAGACGAAGACGAAGAGGGCCGAGATGACAAAACAAAATCGCAGCGACAGGGAAAAACATTTAAAACAATACCGCTGGCAGTGGATTCCAGCAATCAAACTTCGAAGATTGTGGACATTTCTGTTCTGGAGGAAAACGAACGAAGCGAGGATGAAGCCAGAGCCTTGCGTCTCTATACAAGACTAAATCGTACTCGCTTGACCCTCTCGACCAGGCTGCAGGACAAAACTAGTGAAGATTCATTAGACACAACCACCAGGAGAAGCTTTAGCATTCCTCAGCGCTTCCGCAGTCGCTCTACCACGCCGGCAACCTCCTCCAGCACAGAAGCTAGTGAAGAAACGGAGGAAGAGATCAAAGTTGAATCCACAACTAGGCGTTTCTATGCGGGTTTGAATAGACTGAGGGGCAGAGGAAGCACTACCACCACTGCCACCACCGAGGCAGGAGATGAGTCAACAACTGAAGCCACAAAAGCCGCTTCAAGAGGCAGTAGGCAACCCTATGTGGGCATCAGTCGCAGAGTAACAACCACGACCACAACCACCGAGCAGCCAAAAGAGAACGAAACGGAAGACACTGAGAAGGAGGAGGAGGAATCAACCACCATAAGCTCGGAGGTCAAGGTTGAAGAAAAGAAAACTGAAAAGAATGAAGCCACCGCTGAGGCGGAAAACAAACCCGAAGAGCCTCAGGATAGCACCGAAGAGCCCGAACTGGAGGCCATTATAGATGATGACAATGAAATTCCAGAAGAAGAGATCATACCCCTCATCGAAACCTCGACCACAAGCTCACCATCGAGCACTACGACCACAAGAGCGCCATCCAGCACCACGCCGACGCGTCGTCAGCTGGTGATTCGTCGCCGTTTCAATGGAACGACCACGGCTGCCCCGGTGACGGATGAAAAGCTGGAAGAGAATCTGGAGAATGAGATCGTAGATCAAGCTGATAAGGAAAGTTCCACCGAAAAGGCAGCAACACCAACAACCACTTCCAGGCGGCAGCTTTTGATACGCCGACGCTTCAATGCGACCGCAACACCAACAACAACCACGACAACGACCGAAAATCCAAGTGCGGACAATCAAATAGATCAAGATGAGGCCACATCAAGCACCACCAGGCGCTCGCTGTTGTCACGTCGCCGCTTCACGCCACCGCCATCAGCAACATCAACGACAACCGCTGCCACGAGGGGATCAACGAACCTGGATGATGTTAGCACACGTCGTCCGTACGCGGCCTTGAACCGCTCACGTAATCGCTTCTCCACACCGCGAACCACCACCACCACCACCGAAGGCAATGGTGATGAAGACGATGATGAAGATCGGGTAGCACCACCCCGTGCCGGCTTCCTTCAAACGAATCGCCATCGAGCGCTGCAACGCACTCCCGAGGAGGAGGAGGAGGAGGAGGAGGGAGAGGAGGAGCACACAGCTGGAGCAGTGCTGGCCCGCAAGCCACCCAACTTTGCAGCTCGCCGCACCACCGCAGCACCGGCTAGAGTTAGCTCCAGCACCAGACGCAATCTGGTGGCCATCAACCGGAATCTCTATCACCGAGCGGAGGAGGAGGATCAGGAGGAGGAGGAAGAGCCCGCAGAGGAGTACGACGAGAATGAAGAGGCAGCTGAGGAAGAGCCAGAAGAGGGTTCCGCCATCCGAAGCACCACTGCCCGGTCACGACTTAGCCAACTGCTTGCCAGCAGGCAGAGACAACAACCCCTGCGGCCAGTGGTTAGCAGCACCACCGAAAGACAGACCGACTCGGACACTGACAACGACGAGACCGTGAACGGAGAGGACTCGGAGGAGGACGATGGCTCTGCTGAGGTATCGAACAGTACACGCACCACCCCTAACATCAGTAACTCCCCGGGGCTAGGCACCAATCTCACTAACAGTAATAGTAACATTAATGGCACTACTAACCGAAGCACTGCACTGAATGTAGCTAGTCAACGTAGTAACAGCACCGTAGCCAATTATTTGATTAATCGTTTCAAGTCAAACAGTTACACGAACAACAAAAACAAACCAGTCACAGTCAAAGCTAATCTTAAGGCAGATAGTCACAGTAATGATAACGATGATCGAGGCGATAGAGATAATGATAATGATAACGATGATGATAACGATGCTAGTCTAGAGAATGAGGGGGAGAATGTGGCGGAAGAGAAAGCAAGTGGGGCTGGTTTGAATGCCTTGGGTAATGACGTTAATTCTAAACGACGCTTTCAGAATCGTTATCAATTGAGCCGCACCCGAAGCACCACCACCACCAGCACCCCACCATCGACGTCAGCGTCATCCACACAGTCCACGACATCAGCCAATGCCAGACGATTGGCCTTCGGGGGCCGTCAGCGCGCCCAGGTAACTAAACTAACCCTAGTCGATGAGCAGACTGCCGAGGAGACCGAGGCCAAGGCACAGCCCCACGAAGCGGTGCAGGATGAAGCCGCATCCGTATCGGAAACGGAGTCCAATGAAGACGAAACCGGAACCCACACCACCACCACCACCACCGTCCGGCCAACACCCAAGCGCATCCGCGTCCTAAAATTCCGCAGACCCTTGAATAGCAATAGCAATAGTTCCACCGTAGATAGCACCACTAATAGCGCCACTGACACTAACCCAGACACCCAGACCACTGCCACCGCCACCACACCACCAACCACCACAAGCAACACCAACACCACAGTGGGCACCAACGGCAAGCGTTTCCGCAAAATTGTGCGAAAGCTGCGACCGGTTGACTCGAGCACTGCCGCCAGTGTGGACAACTCCGAGGAGACCACCCGCAAGCCCTTCGTTCCCAGCCACAGCAGATTCGTGGACCAGGAGCAGAGCCAGAACGACCTACTGAGTCTGCGCCAGCGGCTCAAGGAGCAGCAGGCCAAGGGCGAGCCCCAGGATGGTGTCATCAGTAGTCGGTTCAAGGCAGCGGGTCAAAAGGATGACCAGGAAAGCGTGTCCGATCTGCAAAAGTTGAGGGATAAGGTGAAGGCCGAGCAGGCTCGCGGTGACGGTGACCAGGGCGTGATCAATGATCGCCTGAAGAAGCTGCTGGCGGAGAAATCCACCGGCACTCGGCAGGGACAAGATTCCGTGGCACCTTCCAGCGACGATGAGCAGTCCTCGTCGGTGTCCTCGCCGCGACCCTTCTTCAAGCGCAAGCTGGTGGCCCGCAGGCCCTACTCACCGCCCTCGGCGAGCGGCGGCTCACCGGGCACCACGAAGGCACCGCTGGCTTTCAGCACCGCCCGACCAACGGCCAAGTTTGTGCGCCGCAAGAACGGCAGATTCGATCCCTTCAACTCGAGTGTCCGCAACCGGGGAGAGGACTTTGTGAGAAGCGATCCTCGTGGCGCCAGATTGCCGGGAGCAGATCGCTTCAAGGTCCAAGGCAACGAGGATGGCGAGGAGGAGCTGGAGGCACAGCAGGAGCATCCGCTGCAGAATCAGTTTGCAACCAATTTGCGCAGACCTTTTGTCCCTAAAACGCGTCCAGTCCTAGATAAATCCAGGCCTCAGCAGGAAGATGAGGCTGAGGAGAGCGAGGAGGATGATGAGGAGGAGGAGGAGGACTCCGAAGAAGAGGGCGACGAAGAGGAGGAGGAGGACGAGGCAGAGGAAGGTGCGGAGAAGAAGCCGGCTGGCGGCGAGGAGAAACCCTCAGAGGACACGAACACCACCAAGCCCAAGTTCAATTCCCCCTACCGGCCCAAGGACAACCGCGTGCCGCCCGGCAGTCGTCCCAACTTTGGGGCCACCGGCAGTGGAGCACCCACGGCGCCCGGCAACGTGCCCTTCAATCCCCGCAACCGACCATCCAGCAGCACCAGCAGCTCCAGCCCCAACGGTCCCGGCAGCAACCGCTTTGGCAGCACCAAGCGACCCCGAGTGGTCAACCGTCCGCCGGGCGTGGCCGGTCCCAACCTGACTCTGAAGCCGGTGGCCAGTGACTATGAGCGAACCACTCCGCTGACGCCGCTGAAGCCGGCGCCGTTCATACCCAGCAACACCAGGAGCTACGAGAGGAAGTACTCGGGACCGTCCACCGAGGCGGCGGAGAGCGCCAGCGAGAACTCCCTGATCGAGGAGCTGAATATCGATGCGCTGAATGCGCGGAACAAGAAGATATTCGACAAGCACAGCAAGAAGCACACCACGCTGAAGCCCAAGCTGGTCAAGGTGGAGACGGAGGCGGGAGCGGCAGCGGGAGCGGAGGTGGAGACCGGAACCGAGGTGGCCGCCGAGGAGGAGACCACCCTCAGTGCGGATCAGGGATTCGTGACCACCACACCCAGTACACCAGCACCACCACCACCACCCAGCACACAGTTAGACACAGCCACAGCCACAGCCACCAATACAGACACGCCACCAGAAACTGAAACCGAAACTGAACCCGTAACCGAAACCGAAACTGAAACCGAGACAGCGACCAATGCTAATGAAGCCACTTCCTCCGTCAATTCACAGGACCTGCCCCACACCGCCCAATCGAGCACCACCCAGGCCCCGCCACCGGCCACCACGCTGCTGCACGTGTTCACCCTGATCGAGGGCGAGGGCGAGGGCGAGAACGAAGATGAGCAGACAACCACCACCACCAGGAGGCCGGCGGTGAGGCTGCTGCCCACCATCCAGACGGAGGTGGTGCCCAAGCACAAGGTGGTCGAGATCAATCGCATCGTCGAGATCAACTCCAAGCAGGCCAAGGCCGCGCAGCGCAAGTCCAAGGCCAACCAGGACTTTGGCACCCTGCGGGTGGAGTCGCTGCCCCATGTCGAGCAGCTGGGCGAGATCAGTGTGGTGAAGTACGTGCACCTGGTGGATGGCAGCGACATACAGATCAATGATGGTCACAGCACCGTCGCCGATTACACGCCCACGGAGCCCTCGACCAGGGCAAGCGGGCAGAGCAATTCGCCGCCGGTGAGGAACTCCCTGCCCGAAACGGAGGGCAGCGATCGGGATGGCAAATCCCTGCTGCCCGAGGTCCTAACCGGTGCTCTGGAGACCTCCACCATCTCGTTGGAGGGCCTGTTTGACTCGGCCCGGAAGGGCAAGCAGCTGAGCAGCAACAGCGTCTTTGTGGGAGGAGAACTGCCGGCGGAGGAGGAGGAGGAGGAGAGCACCACCATTCTGAGCAGCAGTGCCAGCGCCACGGAGAACGGCGAGAGCACCACCCTGGCACCCACATACGTAAGACCCATAGTACCCCTCCTACGCCCCGAGTCCAATGAGTCCTCGCCGCTGGTCATCTCGATAGCCAATCTCGACCAGGTGATCCTAAGCAAGGTGCAAAAGTCGCTGGCCGAGGCGAATGGCGGCAGCAGCAGCACAACCATGGCGCCCGCCGCCGACTCCAATTCGGCCTTTTCGGTGATTCAGGCTCAGGTGGTGCAGGCACCGGTGGTCCAGACCAGTGACAGCTCCGACCAGACACAGACACAGATCACAACCACAGCCAGGCCAGCGGATGAAGAAACCACAATCTGGGGCCTTGACACCACCACCATCGCCACAGATAGCATTGTCAGCACCACTAGCACACAGACACCACTGACCACCACTAGCTCCGGTGGCGACAATGGTGGCAATGGTCAGATCAAACAAGAAACACTAATTGCCGTGCCAATTGGAGCGGCAATTATTGGCCAGCTTGGTCAAGGCACACAGACGCAGACACAGACACAGACAGCCGGTGGACACCAGGAGATCAGTGTTTCCGAGGCTATTAACCCACAGACAACAGGCACAGTTGAGAGTCAACAACAGGTAGTGGCTAGTGGTTCCGCCAGCGGCAACACACAAACCACATCAGAAACCACACAGACAACATCGGGCACCGTGGGCAGTGGCGCTGTTAGTGGAGGAGCTATCGGTGGCTCAACCCAAGTCACCGTGGGCAGCCGCGTCAGTGAGGCGGTGAGCTTTAGCTCCGAGACTCATGTGGTGCATCGCAAGAAGATGGGCCGCAAGGGGCGTGGTCGTCGTCTCCGCAAGACGACAACAACAACAACCACTGAGACGCCCAGCACAGTCGAGGCCGATGAAACCACAGCCACCACTGTCGTCCCAGTGCCGGAATAGGTTCCCACACACACACACAGCGTAGTTAGTTATTTCTAGTCTTAGCCCTTATCCAGTTTTGAGTTTTGAGTTTTGAGTTTAGAAGACAGGCTTAACCCCTTGTTGCCGAACCGTAGATAATTGGCTGCGTTGCTTTGGCTTAACAACAACCACAGCGAGTGTTTTAGAACGAAACCCTTCGGCTGCTTAAATATATTTTAAAATATATTATATTCTTTCCAAATTTCCCAGTGCTGCTGCTGCTTTTCTAGTAATTTGTTATACTCTCCTCTATATATATATATTTTTTTTTAAATATTTTTTTTCCATCTTGTGTAAATTATTTAAACAATTCGTAAACGTATTCGTATTCTTCGAGCTGCCATACCTAAAACAACGCCTACACACATCTCCTACTCACACACACATACAATTTCACACGCACACACACATGACACCACTCAGATGCGAAAAGTCTTTCCTTGGTTCAAGCTAGGAAAATCTAGAAAAACGACGACCCAAAGTGGATTTTGAAAAAGAAAACTTGACAAGCTTTCAAAAAACAAACTTTTAATTTTGCTTTCTACCAGGCGCAGTTCTTAAGTAAATCTCTATCTCACTCTCTCTCTCTTGCAATCTATCTCTTTCTCTATATATTTTCTTGAATAATATTTTTTTATTTCACTCTCTACCCCCTCTTTCTTCCGAGTTATTTTAAGTCTAGCTTTAGCTGTAAAATATTTATGCACAACAATAAAATAATGAACAAAAAGAAACAACCTATACAAATTATTATTGCCACAACAGAACACGAAAAACCAACCACCTCCCACGCCCAACTCCCTCTGGAAAATCGCCCTTTTCCTTACAAAACAAATATTGTATATAGGAAAACACATGAGATTGGGAAAATCCTGTAAATATATAAATAATTTTTATTTATATTTTCATCTTATTACAGAACTCTTTTTCAGCAATTTATTATTTATTCTTTACAGTTTAGCTTATAGATTAGAATTTATATAGTACGAGTGGGATATAGAACAGTCTCTAGATATGAGATATAATTAAATTAAATTAAATTAATTATAGTTCTCTTGATATTTCGCTGGCAAATGCCAAAGCTTCACCCCTCCCATATGATTCTTCTGAAAGCTGCAATTATATATGCATTCGCTCTTTCAAATGTCACTTGTAGAATTGCTTATTATTTGCCAAGTCATCGACTCGGGCTTCTTTTTTTCTCTCCGCCGCCAAATGTCAGAGGCACATATTTTTTTCTTGGATGCAATTATTGCCACATGTACTGTGTATGTGCAAGCTTGTCTGGATAATCGGTTTCAACTTTCGATGAGTCGGCAAGATGTGCACAGTCAGCGGAAAAATAACTAAACAAAAAAATATATTCAGATGAAACAAAAAGTAAAAAACGAGTTCAGACGAAACAATTTGCAAATTGCTGGCATACGAGACATGTTTCATAATCGCCGGCTTATAGCTAGTCTCTCCTCGGAACGATAATTGCCAAAAGTCAAATCACGAGCGCCTCGGCTGACTGGCAAACATGAAAAGCTGACAGGCGACGGCTGAAAAAATCCAGTAACTTCAGAAATCAGGTTGACAAAAAGTCGTTAACGGTTGTCGGCATATTTTCCTTTCCAAGTGCCCATGAAAAGTAAAAAGAGCAAACAAAAGCGGTCCGTAAAAGAAGCCATAAAAGAAGATCAAAGGTGTTGCACTTAGGGAAAACGAGCTTTGTTATTTATTTTTTTGATGGAGATAAAGAGTATACAAGAGGTCGAGTTATAAGGAGTGTTTACACAGAAAATGAGATTACCGACAAAAAAAGCGTGGAATGATATGACATACTCCACATAACTTAAGGGGTTATAATAGGTATATTTTTGAAGATTACAAGTATTTTTAAGGCAAATATTTAATATACCTGGCCAATAGGGGACATTCGCTTTTACTTGATTTGGCCTTGAAAGGGCCGCTCGCCTTTAGCTTTCTCTAGTTCGCACCTTAAGTCTTTCGTTTTGCAACTTTCACAATAATCCCACAAGACGACGCCCTGTACGCATCATCAGTCTTCAAGCTGATGACCACCAGAGCTTGCACAATATATAAACATATGTATATATATTTTTTTTTTTGATTAAAGCCAAAGCCTAACCAGTTTCCCTCTGCGGCGCATCTGCCCATCTGAGTAGGAAGCCAGCCCGAGAGTGGCAGGAGCAGGGGAACCTGGAGATTATGCAATCACATTGGCATGCAGTCAGCTGGCTTGCCAAATACCAAGCAGAAATACCCGATCCGATCGGCAGATAGAAGAAGCTCAAGGCGTTACGCAAGCTCTTCAGCTCAGCAGCTCATCCCAAAGCCCCAAAGACGATGCGTATTTTGGCCCAAACCTTGCTGGGTCGTCCCATTGTCTTGAAGCGGTCTCTGACATTGACATCAAAAATCTGCCCAACAGCAACTCTCTCTCTCTTGGGTGGGGGGTTTTTTTTTTCTGCAGCCCAAACTCTTTTTAAAAAAATAT
>JAEIIJ010012925.1:0-22590 GCA_018904815.1 Drosophila ogumai | reverse complement strand
GTTCGAAAGTTATTCGAAATGGAGAGAGGGACCATTTATGAGAGCAGCTGTTAACATAAGGCTTTGACTCATTAGGAGCAGCGATTTAAATAACTCAATTGACAATTCGCTCGACTATTTTCGGGGACTCAGAATGAAGAATGTTGTTGTTGTTAAATATGTATTGTTGTAAAAATATTGTTTTTATTGTTGTAGGAAAAGCAAGGGTGATCTCTTGACATTTTCAGTGCAAATCCAGCAATTCTCGGATTTCATGTAACAGGCGAACAGAATCAGCAGAAGGTGGATTTAATTTCGTGAAAACGATTATTTCCACTCAAATTACGATATTGCTCAGAGCTGCACGTCAGCTACGCTCTTCGCTCTCCTGCTCTTTGTTCGTCAGTTACGATCTTCGTGCAAAATGAGTGCAAACCAATATTTTCACTCAGTGCCAATACTTTCACTCATTATGTTTACTCATTGCACATATCAGTGCATCAGTTCATCTTAGCTCACTTATCACCTCTTTCTTCCACTCAATATACCACTCTCTCACTCAATCTACCTCTCTCTCACTCTCGATCAACCTCTCTCTCTCCAGCTACCTATATGTAAATAGAGGCCCCTCTGCCGCCGCAGCTCAGTCAGTGCGCGCCTCCCTCGTGTAACACCTGTCGCGTGTGCATCCCAACCCTTCTGGATGCTGGATGACCGTCGGAAAAGTCTCGTTTTCACGGAAATGTGCAAGTTACAATAAAAATCGTGCAAAATCACCAATAATCCGTGCAATCGAAGGAATGAATCATCCGTGGATCTCAATCTGTGCACCCCTCCCCTCGAGTTCACCCTGGAAAAGCGCAGTTTTCATAGAAATGTGCATGTTCTTATAATAATAGTGCAAAGTGTCCAAAAATCTTGGCAATTGAAGGAACAAAGCGTCGATGAATCGCTGCCATCAAAGGAATGAATGATTGATGAAACTTAGCCAAGCCTGCGACGTGGCGATGAAGTAACTAAGTAACTCTAATGCGGGTAAGTCGAAGCCAAAGCTATTATTCTATATACATTAAGCTGACGTAGCATTAATGGGTCTGGAATGAACTTTGCACTCTTTTCTCTCTTTGACACAACTTTTTAAAAGTAACGAAAGCGGAAAGAGTTTTTTTTTGGGTAACTTATTATTTTTTAAACACAAGTCAATGAGTTGGGGACCACTGTGCTTTGCGGCTGCTGGCCACTGCTGTTGTGATTACGTACTGCATTCGGTGCACAATGGACAGCGACGATGACAATGACGCCAGGGCAAAGTTATATGGCACACACGTAGGGCAACTCCTCCAGTTTACGCCCTCGCCCACGCCTCCTCAGTGCCCCGGCCCCGGCCCCAGCTCCAACCCAATCTTCCCCCATCTCTATTCCCATCCCCCTGCCCATCCAGTCCGGCCAAACGACTTTGGCGCAGGACAATGGCGGAATGCAAATGGCACACGGACGTGGGGATAGATGAACACGGCGCGAAAATTTATTTGCAACTGTTGTTGGACTTGTGCAATCAGCCAGGAGGAAGGGGAGCCGGGAGGGGTTGAGGAGAGACTGAAGGCCGAAGCCGGATCCGGGGCAGCACGTAGACACAGCCGCCGCCATCGCCGCCAACTTGCCCGGCAATTTGTGGCAGTGCAGAGAAGGTTGAGATCCGCTCCTCTCCCTCCTTCTTGGCTGCCGCCCGCCAATTAAGCGACTTCGCCTCCTGGCGGCCACTGGCTACTGGGTACAGCAGAATCCTGGCGCACAGGTCCTGGCCCGTGTCCTGGGCGCCATTAAAACCGAGAAATGCCAGTGACGAAACGCAGGGCAGAAGGAAAGTCACGAGCCGCGAACTGAATCCCGGCCAGCAACATTCTTCCACGGATTTGCTGTGCTCTTATTTTGTTGCACATTTCGCAACAAAGTTGCGCCAGTTGCTAAGTGCCAGTACACGGGGAGAAAAATGTATAATTGGAATTAATATTGGGATTTAGCTAAATTTAATATTAAATTGATATTTTTTGTGTGTTTTTAATTTTTAATTTATGCAGATTTATTTAATTAATATTATTTAATAAGTAGCACAGAACATAACTTATTTGTAATAAAATAAGTAAAATGAATATGATTTTTGGGATTTTTTTAATAATTAAATTTTAACTCTTGATTTACCACAAAAAAAAATATTGCAAATTGTTAAGATACAAAAATTCTCAATAAATCTATATTAGGAGGATTTTTAATTAATAATATATGAATTATAGATATTTTAAAACATATATTCCAATATGTTCATTATAAATAAAATAAAAAAATATTTCGGATCAATCTAGAATTAAATTAAAAAGAAATTAATTTAAAAATCCATGAATATGATTTGCAGAGTTTTTAAATAATAATATTAGTTAATATATTATATTTTTTAATTAATATATTAATTAAAAGTACAGCTACAGCTTTTAATAGGGAATTATAATTAAAGGGGTAAAATTTTAATTTATTTTTATTCATAATTTTTATTCATAGTTTTATGTGATAATCAATCCAGAATTAAAATGATATTATTTAAAAATCCTGTAAAGCATATTTTGTATATTTTATCATCCTAAAAATTCCCGCAAAATCTGAATTTATTTTTTAAACTGTGTGAAAAGCGTAAAAACTGTTTGCCAAAGTCACAAACTTTATGGCTCCATTGCTTCATCTCGGAGCTTTCAATTTCCTTTTTGCATTTTTATTGTTTAGCGGAATGTGTAAGGACATCTCGAGGCGACTTTGCCTGGTCTGCTGCAACGGGCCAACAAGTGGATGTCCGTCCGTCTGGATGGAGGCGGGCCACTCTGGCAAACGTTGCTCGTTAGCGGGATGATGGAGGCAGTAGGAGGAGCAGGAGGGGGTGGTCTGCTGCCATGTGGATGGTCTAATTTGCTAAATTGCCGCCGTCTGAGTCGCCTTAACCGAAAAGTTCACACAGTTTTTGTTCACTTAATTAAAAAATATACGATTCCTCAGGTCGTTATAAATTAAGTAGATGATTTAATGTGCAGAACTTCAATTTGCTTATTTTGTTTATATATATTTTTTTTTGTTGCTAATGTTAATTGAAGTATGCATTTAAATGGCTTAAAATTAAGCCCGTTGATTTATTAAATAAAATGAAATGATTCTCTGTGCGGGCGGTAATAAAAGTTAAGCTTCAGGCCAAACCAATTTGAGCCATAGTTCCACCCATTTTATGGCTGTAACCAATTACATGTAGTTTAATATATTAATTACGCTTCCGTTGGCCGTGACAAATAAACTCGGCAATTAATTACATTAAAAGTTCAAAGAGCACAGCACATTTCTGGGGCCTGTGCTTTAAAAGACACGAACTTTCCTAAGGTTTTTGGGGCTTAAGTGTGAATATATGAAACTGAAACTTGGTCTTATCCTCTGTCCTAAAGTTGGCCGGAAAAAAATCCCTTGCAAGACCCGTATGTGTATCCTGATTTTATAAAGTTTGTGCTAAAGTTTGCAGAAGGAGTTTTACCGGCATATTCCTTTTTTTTTTTTTTTGGTTACAACCATTTTTGCACTTAATTTTCAGGTGCTGTTCTATATATGTACAGGGAGCACTTTATAAAGATTGGAAAAAGTATAGAAAATATATTAAAGCATCATCTTAGATTTTGGTCTTAAAATTTCTTTAAAAAAATATATAATCACAATTAAATTAAAATTTAAATTTATTTTATTTATACTATTTATTATTATTTTTTCCTAATAGCAATTCGAAAATATTAAATCTTATTAGATCATATTATTATGTTAATTCCAGCTTTGGTGTGACCAGTTCTATCCTTGCTCTACCGTTATACTATTAGTTAGGAAATATTAAAAATTAAAAGATATTTTGTATACCAATCTTTCTTTTAATTTCTTTCCCCCGAAAAACGTATGAAAACCCGTAGATACTTTGCCACTTCAGCAATTTTTGTGCGAAAGCAAAGGGATCCTTTTAATCCCCACAGACGCTGTGGTGTGACCAGAGCTGCCGTTGACTTATCGTTATCGTGATGCTCAGTCAAGTGCTAAAAGCAACGCCACAACAAGAACAAAAATGCACACGTACGAACACACACACACACATACGCGTGCACACGCACTTGGCCAAGTGCAATGCAATATATCGCCGGCTTCTTCTTGCGTTGCAAACTGCCAATCCAATTAGTTTGGACAGTGTAAACAAGGAGCTTGAGCTCCTCCTGGGTCCTGGCATCCTGGCATTTTGGCATCCTCGCGTGTGGCCACCGGGCAATAAAAATGGAAACAGGACAAACAACAAAAATAGCAACAATAACGAAAAGGCAGAACGGAAACTTACTTACCAAATAGCCGACATTTGTATGCCCTTGCAGGAATTTATATTATCTAAATTTTGGCAAGACAATTCAAAGTTATAGTCGTACGATCAGGTCTGTTTTTAATATTCTATAATACTTTTCTAATCAAATTTGCAAATAAGGAGCTCAATGGGTGACAAGGCTAGATCGACTAGGCTGTAGATAATCTAAAAAATATTTTATAGGCTCAGCAATGTACTTCATACAAAAATGAGAATACACTATGTAAGGGCATAACAACAATAACAATATTGGCTTAGACAACCGTGACCATTGCTGGCAATTACTCTATAGAAAAATAAAGCTTTTAGCGTTGATAAAAATAAAAGTTAAGCTTAAATATATTAAAAAAAATATTATTAAACATAAATCAGAACAGTATATATTTATTTTAGATTTATGTTTTTATATATTAAAGAAAAATACCCATAATAAAACAAAATTAAATAAAAAAAGCTAGATTTAACGGTAAATAAGCGGCTTTGGCCACACTGACAGCATAACAAGCCAGCGATCCAGGACTCAGACAGAGGACACACACTCACACACCCACCCACACACAGCTCAAAATGGTGAGGGGGAGTGAAAGGGAGAGAAAGCGACAGGGGACAGGCTGGCTGGCTGGCCATTGGACGCCCCCAGGCCTCAGGATGTGGGACTAGGAATAACATTTTTATTTTTTCCCGTATTCTCCCTGTCTCTTAACTATTTATGAGGTCGAGTTGTTTGTGCAGTTTGATTATTTTGCTGGCAGCAGAGCAACGGTAACCGGTGACTTTTCATAATTCAACATTTCGGCTGACTCACTCGCACAAACACACGTGAAATAGGGACGAAAAGGAGACAGAAATAAGAGAGAGAGATGGATGAGAAAAGAACGGTAGATCGCACAGGAAATTGGTTACATTAAATATGAGAAATTATCGACAGTCTCAAGGCTAGTTATTTTATGGGACAACATTTAATATAATCATTCAGTTTGTTTTTATTTAAATTATTTTAATTAATTTATTAAATTATTCAGTTAGTTTTAGCACAGGAAGTTGGGTGCATTAGTGAGTGCTAGATATTTTATTAGACAACATTAATATTATTATTTAGTTTTGTATTTAAATTAATTTAAATATATTTAAATTAAATAATTAGTTAAATATTCATTTAGTTTATTTTTTTTCTAAAGGAGGTACATTTTGTGATAATCTTGAATAGAATATTTTTCGACCCTATCAGGCACATACATTCGGTATTGACAATGGCCGAGTCGATCTAGTCATATAAAAAATGATTTATAAATTTAAAAACTCAAAACAAATACGAGTTTACAGCTCTAGAAAGGAGATCGCTTTGGTGAGCGCTGGAAAATGTATCCCGAAATGTGCCTTTTTTTTCTTTTTTCAATTAAAAATTGCTTACTTCTGCTGCCCTGCTGGGCAATGAAATATAAAAAGCATGGGTATATGCAGCCAGCCATAAATGAAATTGATTTTATTTGTATAAATTGAAATTGGTTTCAACGCAGTCGGCCAGATTCTGTTTCAGGACCTCTAGCTTATGAATAAAATGCAAAAATCGCAATAACAATAACGACGAGAGCAGGCCAAGTAATGGAGGAGAGACAGAGAGAGAGTGAAAGGGAAACGGAAATATCTGAAAACAGTAAAAGTACCATTAATGCTAATTGTATGTTTTGATATTTTTTGCTTTTTAAAGAGGAAGTACAGTTGCAGGATATACTGATAATAATAATAATTTTTCCCTAAGTTTAAAGTTTATTTAAGCTTAAAGTAGATCACTTTCGCCCCAAGAGAATATTTACTGTCATAATCGAGAGGGAAAACCGCAGGATCAAGGATTTGGCTTGGAATGGGAGGGGCTTTTGCGGTTGTTGCTGCTGGAAAAGCATTTTATTGTGGCCATCGGGGAAGCTGTTGTTAACTGTTGCCAATGATGACTATAATGGCGACAATGATGATGATGATGATGGTGCAGGCCGATGATGAAGAAGGAGCAGCTGCCGCACAAGGTGATGCACGTGGCACGTCGTCGTCGCCCCTCGTCCGTTGCCAGCTTTAATTAAAAAGTTACCTGGCAAAAATGTTTTAGCTATTTTGCCTGGCAGCAATGCCAATGCAACCTGAACCCGCCTCCAACCCCTGAACCCTGGATGTACTACCTCCTGACCTGACCCCTGAACCGAACTCCTAACCGAGCTGCCAGTCAACGGTTCTTTGGCTGCTGCCGTTGCTACTGTTACTGCTGCTGCTGCTACTGCTGCGGTGCAAGCAAAACTTTCTATTGGATTTCCCATACCCCCCAGCAGCACCAACCCGCCTCACTAGTTACCAATTGATTCCCGGGAAGCAGCAAGCAGCAGCAGCAGCAGCAGGTATCGATATCCCGTGTAAACTTCGATTGACAGCCCGCAGCGTGGAATCGGATTGGAAGCGGAAACGGAAGCGGCAGCGGAGGAATGGTAACGACTGCTCCTCGATTGGATTGGACTTGCGGGGGTCCCGGCGCATTGGTTTCAGTTTCTATTTCGGAATAGGAATCGGAATCGTTTATGCGGAAACTTGAAAAGTACAATTTATTTCATTTAATAACTTGATGGGAAGAAAATCAATTACAACTAAGCCCAAAAATGATTAATTTCAATTTGGGAAGCTTTTTTGTGCTAGTTTTTAGAAGTTTAACAAATCAGCATAATAAATTTAAAATTTAAAAATATTTATTTTATTGAATTTTTGGCAATTTAAATTTTTATATTTCATAAAGGCATAAAAAGAATATAATACAATAAATCCAGCTTCCCCGGAATGCTTTTTAGTCTGCCCAAAAATGTATGCTATACTTTTTGATAGGAAATAATACCGAAGGTTTTAAGGTCTTTTATGGTTAAATATTACAATTTTGGTCTTGGAAATAATAAATATCATATTAAGAATTATATTGAACACACATTTAACAATTAACTGTTAATATTTCAATATTTCATATATAATTATTGAAAAAGAGAAAGTATTGAAAAACATCTTCAACTACTATCTCATATTGTAAACTTAGTCTTAATTTTATTTTAAAAATTTAACAAACAAAAAATAAGAAATGTATGTGGTATAACTAAAGTTTATTCCAAATGAGGAACACACTTTTTTCCAAGTTCAATCTTAAGATTAAAATGGAACTGGCTGCCTTTTAAATAATTTTGAAATAAAAAGACATCATAAACCTTGGGAATTTTTTTCATGTGGCTGGTATTAAAAATATGAAAATAGCTAAGAAATAATCATGAATTTTATGGCATAAACGTGGTATTTGCTAGGGAATGTCACTTAGCACATAGCCCGGCCTAGCTTCTATATATATTCAACGGCGAAATATTGCATTTGAATGAAGTTCCCATGGCTCCCGCGGGATTGGGACAGAAACAGGGACTGCGACTGGGACCGAAGGCCTCTGGGGTGCTATTTTCCAGGTTGGCAAAAAAAAAAAAGGAAATAAAAAATAAAATAAAAGAAAGAGAAAAGATTTGGGAGAACGGAGACCGTAGCTAGCTACTCAAGGCGATGGAGAATTTTTTAATGATGTTACTTTCAGGAGAGCTCTCAAATCGTTTGAATACAAATTGTTCGCTGTCTCCCTCTCTTCCCGGGATGTATTCATGAATTCTTTATCTCCATCTTGCTTGCTTTGCCAGTTGGCAAGTTGTGAAAGTGAAATGCGAGACATGTTCCCCGAAAATCCTTGAGGCTGTGGGGTATTCCGAGGTGGCCATTGTCAATGAACCCAAAAGTTATCCCAGCTATGCAAAATATACGCAAACTGCACGAGCTATGCACACTTGAGCAAAAGAAGAGATGAAAATCACATATATGAAGGGGATTTTTAAGAGGAATATGCAGGAAATTGTGTTATAATTTAATAGATTTTTTTTTTTATATTTCATTAAATTATTTGATGGTAATTAGGTGTAGTTACTATGAGTTTATTTTGGAGCGTTGAAGCATTCAAAGGATATTAAGGGGTATATTCACGAATTAATTTATAACAATAAAAAATTTATATTTTCAGAAATAAATATTCTTTTGAATATAATATTCTGTTTAAACATGTTATAGCTCAAGAAATTCCTTTCTGGAGGATTTACTTTTATAAGTCATGCAGGAATTCAGGCAGGACTTTGCAATGCAGGGTATTTTCATGTGTTTTATATTTTTAGAATATAAATAATAAAAAAATAAGAACTGAATATGCAAATATTTATATATTATTAGAATACATTAAAATATATTAGAAATATATTTTTCATATATTATTCATGTAATAAAATGTATTAGAAAACTATTTCTCTCAGTGCTCACACACTGGGCCAACGAGAAGCGACAGCATCCCCCCCCCAATTTGAGGTATCGAAGGAATGTCGGGGTCATGTCAGGCTCCGCTCTAGCGCCTCCTCCTCCACCTCCGCCACCAGGTGACATAACATTCTCCGGGCAGAATGCAGCTCCGTATCCGGACGAGTGTGGCAGCAGGTGGGGGGCAGGTGCTCGTGTTTGTTGCGTGAAGCCGCGGGATGCGATGCGAACAGGCCCGGGGATCAATCTCAATTACCTCGCCAAGGGGAAGCAGTTCAAGTTTGAGCTGCTCGGCTTGAGGTCGCTTATGAAACTAACTTGGCCAGAGAGAGAGAACTTGGCATCGAATTTGGCATATACCACTGCAGGAGCAGCCTCAGCCAGGGACTCGAAGTTCAAGTTTGAGTGGTTCACTTGTGGTGGGGACTTTGATGTTGGTTGGGCCTGTCTAGGAACTGGTAGTAATTACTAACAAGGTTGCTATCAAATAAAATAAAAAATACAGACAAATATTATAAATATTGATAACAAAATTTAGCTGATTTAATCCAAGTTTTTTAATTAATATTAAAGTGTTTTTTTGAAATAGAAGGAAGGCAACTGCTCTTATAATACCCAATTTAGATATAAAACACCGTAAACTTTGATTCTGCATCAGCTAAAATCCCTTATTACAATCGATAAATATTAATTATGTAAAAACATGGATGTTAAGTTGTCAAAAATATGAAAACACTTTGTTTCTTTTGCAGCTTAAAACGTTCTTTACCTTCAATAAATATTTAATATGGAAAATATCAATCGAAAATCATATTTAATTAATTTTATGTCGAAAACTTTGATTAAAAAATCGTTAAAGAACGATTCCAGCATTTATCGAATTTAATAAGAGGCACCCAATGAGGCGAATACAAAGCAAAGTCGCACTCAAAGCACGAATGGTACAGATGTCCCTGAATCCGTGTGTCGTTTATACATATTTGCCATTAATCAGGAATATCCATTTACATGTGATGAACTTTATCCCTTAACCTGTTTACATGCAAATTACTTGCTGCTCATTTTGTGTTGCATGGAGAAATTCGCTTACACACAAACAGATGCACAGAATGCACCAAAAAGCCATATGGTACAGGTGGGATTACCTATCATGATTTTTGTAATAAATAAATAGTAAATAATAAAAATATAAAATAAAAGTTTGTAAAAAATAATCAAAAGTATAAGACAAGTAATAATTATTATTAATTCCAAAATATTAATAATAATTATTATTTGTTACATATTTTAATATATATTTTTTTTATGTTATTATTTATTATGCCCCAAAATGTACATTTACATTCGAAATTGTTTGGAAATTTCTCCCAAAACAGATTTCATTGCCTACTTTATAGCGCGAACTTAACGAAGAAAAGTTGTAGTTAAAGAATTCCACCTGTATATATGCATGTGTACATATGTACGTATGCCCTGCTGTATGAATAATTGAGATCCTGACAATGCAAGCGTTCCGATGCATTTTTCATATTTACAGTTACTTGCGCGCAAGTGAGCGAGAAGGCACGAGTTGACACGGCATACTTACGGGTTAAATAATATCAAGCATATGCAATTGCCATTACATCCTTGTAATTGCCAAAATAATGGGAATTATGCGTACGCCAGTGTACGTACGGGGGAAAGTCAAACAAGAAGGAGGCAAAGGCAGACAGGCGGACAGACAGACACGACAGCCGGACGAACGGATAGTTAATTGAGCTGTTGGCTGGCTTACAATTCAAATTGTTGGCTTTGTTGTTGGCGTCATTAATGCGAGTGTTGGCACTTTCGCACGCACCTCTCGCTCCCACTTGCCCTTTTTCGCCCCTGCCTTTTCATCCTCTCACTCTCTTCCCCCGCACTGGCTCAGTCTCTCTTTCACTCATTCCGTGTGTCTCGCGCCAAAGTTTGCTGGTAAACACATTCATAAAGCAAATATGCAAACACTGGCACACGCACAGTCGCAGTGCGAGTCACAGAAATAGCAGTGCAAATTAAATGCTACTATTACAAAGATAAAACGCTTATTAAAACACGTGTAGAATAAATTAAATATAGCAACTCAAATTGGTGCCAACTGTACTGATCTTTCCAATTATTTTGCAGACCGGCTGGCAAGTTAGCTCAAATTTAATGCTAGCAACTAGTATTTTAAACATTACTGTGCCAAAACACACGTACACGTGTGCTAGTGATGCTCATGTCGATGGCATCAGACATATGCTAAACGAGCCGAAGCCGCTTCCCCTCTCCCTCGCTCTCCTCTCCCACACCACCCACTCTCCGACTTTCCAACTCTCCCACCTCAGCCGCGGCCGAAGCCGGAGCCGAAGGCAGCCGTGCCCTCGGCTGGCGGAGTGTATAAAAGGCGCTGCTGGCTGCGCGGTCGGCTGCATTTCGCGTTCGGCTGGCAGAGGACGAGGACGGTCTCCAATCTTCGGCTCGTTTCCGGTTCCGCAGACTCCGGCAAAAAGCGCGCGCAAAAACAAAAAGCCAACTAACGGGACAAAAGTCGCGCGCGACTCGTAAGCTTGTTTACTTTGCCATTATAAATCCGGCGGGCGCTTTGTTTGTGTTGATGTTGGTAACTCTTGTGTTTCCCTTCTAATTTTTTTTTTACCCGTGCTCCACATTTCTGGGTTATTGTTTTTGTTGTTTTTTTTTCGGTGTTGTTTTTGTCGTTGTTCAAACAGTGGCCAAGAAATAACAGGAACAAAAGCTAGTAAAACAAACGGGAATTGGCGAAACGGAAGCGTAAAAGGAAAAGTGTTGCATTTCCCGTCGCTTCTAGTGGCGGTGCTGTTGTTGTTGTTGTCGTTGTGCTGTAGCTTCAGTATCTCCATTACCGTTAGCATCTTCTTGGGGCCACAACGAAATGGCCGCAGGTGTTGCTGACAGCTCTCTCCCCCCTCGATATCTCTTTATAGAAAAAGGAACAGTTTAACTTGGCTAAGTGGAAATTCATTTAATAAGCAAATACTTTGAATTTCAAGAAAATTCAATCACAAAAAATATTAAATTATGTACTTAAATAAAAGGTAGTAAAGTTAGTGAAAAGTTAAAGAAAATGTACACCTCTTTAGGAAATGATCTGTAAAAGTGTCGTTTAAACACTTGAATTTTGGAAACTTGATAACAATATGTTATTTTTGCAACAGTTAAATTTCCAAATTTAAAAGTTGTAGTCTTAAAATTTTTTGTTCACTTAAATTGAAAGTTTGTAATTTTTCGAGGCAGAAAACAAATATATAATATATATTTTAATATATATTTACGCATTTAGCGAGGCGCAACAACTTCTTAATTTCAAAGAAGTAAGCTCTTAAATTAAAATTTTCTTTATTAGAAAAATATAAATAAAGTTGCCAAAAAAATATATATTTTCATTTACAGTTCCTTTTACGGAATTTAAACTGTAACTCAAACAGAAAACAGATCCTAGCTCTATGGTAAGAAGGGGACTAGCAAACATAGAGCAGAACCCACAGTCGATACCCAAAATGGGCATCATAAAATCATTTAATTGATGATTTAGTGCAGTTCGTGATATCAATATAAAATTCAACATTATCTTTTTTTTTTTATTATTATACAAGAATATTTCCCAAAGTACATGATGGGAGAGGGGGTGGTAAGAGGGGTCGCGGCACCTGCGTTAAACATTTATGTTTTTAGCACTTTCCGCTGTCAATTTGACACTCCTCCTGCACTTAACAAATGCAAAGTGGAGAAGCTCGTAAAACGTCGTCGTGGAAACTCCGGAGCCATAAGAAAATAAGAAGGAAAAATTAAAAGCACGTCCGAAAGGCAATTCTTTAAAATATTTGATGGCCCACGATAAAAGCTATAGCTAATTTTGTTATTATAGTACATATTTCACTGTTCTTGGTGGTTTTAAAAATTGAATGTTTGCTTGGAGGCGCTAGAAATGAACTAATCAAAATTGAAATTGCATTCTCTATTCCACAGTTGTTAAAAACAAAAAAATACTTAAACAGAACTTTGCAAGTTCGCTTAAAAAAAAGAGAGAGAAAAAAAAAAAAAAGAAAAGGGAATTTAAGTACTTTGCCAAAGTATTTCAGAGTGTGGCTGCGCTGAATGAAACTTTTGGCACAAAGCGTTTGAAATTTCATTTTAATTCGTTTTCAATTTGGTCTAACCAACCACAGGGCCAGACTTAATGCCTCGAGGATTGCTTAACTCATGCCCGAGTTGACAGCAAATACGCAGATCCCCCGCAACGCGATTAAACTTGGCACGGCACGGCCCCGGCTCCGGCGGTTTGTCTGCTTGGATTTGTTAGGTTTTTTGGGTTTGGGTTTTGGGCTTGGATATCGGGTTTCGCCTTGGCGGCTCCTTGTATATTTATTGGCCCAAAAAGTTCATTCACAGCATCTAATTTGGCGGATTCACAACCATCAACACCTGGCACTAATTAATTTTTAATAATATTATATGATATCCCCTCCATAACTTAGTAGTTGGCTTCGAACTTGCATTATTCATAGCCAAGAGCTAAACTTTAATTAGTGCATGTAGTAATAAATACAGGCATCAAATATGTATTTCATTTTGAAATTTGTAATTAATATTTTCGCTTGTCGCAATGTCAAAGCAATCAGAAACGATAAACCCAACATCGTTTGACCGGAACCTATAATACATATGTACATAAATATATCATATGCACCACACACCCGTACACCGTGTCAAAGGATTCTAATTCCCAAAATCCTCTTACACCCACGTGCAGGGAGAAAATTCATATAAATTCGTATAAATTCCTGTGTAAGAGATAGAGATATTTTATATTCAGTAAATGTTATTCTGCATAAATTCACAAAAAATTCTTATGATCCTGCTTTCTTTTCCGAAAAGACTTTAGAATTTAGTTACTAGTTTCTTCTACGGGAATCCCCCGTAGATTTCGGTGGCAAGTTTTTTTATTTTTGCTAAACGAAAAAGTTGCAACTTGATACTTTTACTTTAACTTCTTCAGCAAGTAGAAGTTGCGATGACTTGGTAAAAGTAAACCGCAAACTGATTAATGCCATTTATGCCGCGACAAATCCCCCATTATACACCGCACTTGGCAAGGCCGAAAACGTGATGGGGTGGTGGTGGGAGTTACACGTTGATGCTGGTGGCACGTTGTAAACTTTCCTTCCTCATTTTATTTTATTTGATTTTTTTTTTTTTGTAATAAGTTGAAGGATGTACGCCGCGGCGTAGTCGTAAAATGCCGCCATGGAATTGTTAATGCAGGCGGTTCCGTGAAATTTGCCTCACGGCCATCGAAAGAAAGCCTCCCAAAAATAAGACACCAGAGAAACTCCCACGAAAAACCGCCAAAAAACCACCCAATACCACCCAACACACCCAAATTTATCCATCAAAAATGATGGGAAAACCCACTCTCACTCCCCCGGCGGCGGATAAATTTGTCATGTAAATACAATACAATGAACGTGTAAACATTTATTATGTGCTTACATTTCTCTGCTGGTTGTTGTTCTTATTGTCAATGCTCAAATCTGTCAATTGTCTGATTTAAATTGTACACGGATTTGTTTTATTATACCCCGCGCGTGGTTGTATGTTTAAGAAAGTCAACGTTAGGATTTCAAGACTTTAAATTTGACTTGTAAAATTATAGGAAATTTAAATAGGAATAGAGTGTTTTATATATTAGACTAGGGTTTGTTTTAGGGACTTTAAATACAAAATATATTATTAAAAGGAGTTTTGAAATTAAATTAATGAAGTCACCATTTATGAAATTTAATTTTCTGTTAGCTTAAGTTCTTATAAAGAGACTTGGCTGAGTCTATATTATATTTAAAATATTTTTTTAATTCAAGAAAATATATTTTAAAAAGGGAAATTCAGCTGGACACTTTATTATTTTTTTTTTAATTAAAAAAAGGGTATCTCCTAATCGAAACATTTAAATGTAGAGCTGTCTGCTTCCAAATCGATCGGGTTTATATTTTTTTCAATTTCTTTTGAAGTGTCTTTTTTTATATGTGTGTATTTGTGAACGAACGAACACATCAGCGATTTGATTTCAAAATAAATTGGTTTTTCCTATCACTGATTTTGCACACAGCATCAGCAACAACAACGACTGGCAAAGTGTATTCAAAGCGATTAGCGATTGACGATAAGCGATAACCAACCAACAAAAAGGGGAGAAGCAGAAACACCGATAACCGATCAGCAAGCCAGAGCAAGACTGCTTAAAAATGCTGAAAATGCCACTGCAGTTGAGCAGTCAAGATGACGGGCTCCATCGCTCCCTGGGACTTGGGCAGAAACCACAGCAGCAGGAGGAGCAGAAGCAGGAGCAACAACAGGCTTATCATCATCGTCGCCATCAGGAGCAGCGGCCGAAACAAAAACAAGTGCTCCAAGGACGTTCGCCGGCAGTGCTGCCAGTGATGCTGCTCCTGCTCCTGGCCACGCTCCTCACGCGTCCACTGAGCGCCTTTTCCAACCGTGAGTACAAACGTTAATAATTATTATTATTAAAATAAAAAAACTTTAAATATTATGAGCTAGGGTATTTAGTTTAAAAGTTAATTAAAGTTGATAAAATATCGACAGCTATCGACATTACAAAATAAATTGCTTACTTTACCAACAAAAACTTCTGGGAAGGCAAACAAGTTTTCTAATAAATAATTTATGCCTTAAAAAAAATTTTAAAATATTTTAAATTCCTTAAATATCCATTGTAAAATTCACACGATTGCCACTTCGATTATTTCTATACAATATCACAACAAGAAATCCTTTTCTTCACCAACTTTCATGGGAAAATGTATATAAAAAAGCTAGGCTGTTTTTTTATTTAATAATTTAGGGCTTTACATTCATTAAATTTAATATTAAATTCCTCAAATATGAATTATAAAACTCGATATATCGCTACAATCGCTATCGACCACGCCGGCATCTCCGATACGCAAATGCATAGGCAGCATTCCGGGCAAGTTGAGCCGCTTGTTTGCCAGCTTGTTTATAAAGCTGTCCGCCCGTCCGTCCGTCTCAGTGAGTGAGTGAGTGTCTGTTCCCGTACCCATGCCCGTGTCAGTGTCTGTCTGTACGGGTAATTGCGTATGTGTGACTCCGGCAAAAGAGTGGCTGTGTGTGTGCGTGCATGTGGAAGCATGCGTGGGGCATTAAGTTATCAAGTGGAGCGATGGCAATGGCATCGCCGCCAACGAAGATGGCGGATTTGCGGCCAGTTCCCTCGACTGTGACATGTTTGTTTGTTTTCTCCCGCTACAAGCATTAAAATTCGCACGCACACACACACACACACCGCTGGCAAGATTGGCAGGACGAAGGAAGGAAGAAAGGAGTCTGGTGCTGAGTAGTAGTAGGTGGCTTCCTTGTAAAGTTCATGGCTTGGTGGCTTGTTCCGAGACGACGACTACGACGACGACGACGACGACGCCTTGGCTGGCGTGCATTAAAAATCAATAGAAGTTACAAATGTATCCTTCCATTGGGCAAAAAGGGCAAAACATTTCTGGCGCCATTTGTGCGCTGACAGGCTGACTGACTAACTGCCTGGCTGCCTCGCTGGTTCACTGGGTGGATGCTTCACTGGCCACCAAGCTTAAAGGGGAATAGCTAGGAGTAGGTAGCTGCAGGTGAGTCCAAAGATTTTGCAGGTTCCCTTAGAAGTAATCAGGAAAAAGTGTGTGCCATTGACAGGGGCTAAGACCGATAACCAATATAAGCGATAAGTCATCGATAGCTAAGCTGAACTTGAACCAATAATCTAGTCCTAGAAACGATGTTACTATTTAAAAGGGGAGTTTAACTTAAATATTTAGTGTATAATTAAGGAAAAGAAAGAATGAAGCTAGAAAGAAATAATAAATAGGCAAACAAACATAAAACATTATCGATATTTATGCGATAACTTAAATCATTCAAGAATAAATTATAATTATATTATATAAATTATAGAATTCACACCATTCACACCAGCGATCGAGAAAAATCGATATATCGCTAGAATCGCTATTAATCACGCACCCATTTTTCCAAGCAAAAGTCTTGGCAATTATATATACAGCCCTACTTGAGTTACTTCATCATAACATATATCGACAAGTTAAAGTAAATCCATTTACTTGATGCATTCGCAAGCAAACTTGGCCAACCGAATGCCCAAACATTATCATCGATGATGGCAACAAGTCCAAATTGATGCTCGAGTTTCGCTAGCCATTTTGGTGACAGTTCATTGGTCCGTCCGATGACAGCAACAAAGAGCATTCATGAATCATAAATGGGGCAAACATTCTTAATGGCCATCGTCGTGGCTCCGTCACATATTTCACTGGAAAAATAGGTTTTTCAGAAAATGAAAAATAACTGAATTATAATTTGGGGTTTTTAAAACATTTTTTAAAAGGTGTCTAAAAAAACTCAATAAAATTGGTGTAAATCTTTTTCACAATTTTAAAATTTTTATTATAATTTTGAAAACTTTTTACATTTTTTTTAAAACAACAACAATGATATTTGTAGCAAGCCCCAATATTAATATTTTTTCAAAATATTTATATCTTAAAAATACTATACATATAGGCTAATATTTTTGAACTATTTTTTTATTTTTTAAGTGTAAGTGGGCAGCTGAAACATTATACTATGTTTGTTATATTTGGGGCATTGAATGTCCATAAAACAAAATTTGAATGCGAACCGTAAATATCCAAATAAGCAAAATAATTTGTTATTTTTATGTTGTCCTTCTGCTTTCTTTATTTTCATCACCCTCTCCCAATCTCAGCTCAAATTACGTATCCGCCCTGTGGGCGCTTGAGAGTTTGAATGTGCCTGTGCGAAAGAATCTCCCGTAGAGTCAGAATCGTCGGCGTTGTCCCCGTCCCAAATCCGGCATAAGTGTCTGATTAGTGCAAGGAGGGCCTCTCCTTTTATTTACCTTCGATGGGCTCCGGGCCTCATAAATCCATAAGGAACTGACAAAACCGAAGGCAAACCGAAGCTTTGCCTTTTATTTTTTATATGTCTGCCGATTGGCCGGCTAACAGAGAGCTTTGCATCAGCGTGGGGCGCCTCCAGTATCCTCTTGAAACCCCCCCCACAGACACACACACACACACACATACATTCCCGGTTCCGCAATAGCTTCCTGCTTAATGGCCAGGGCCATGTTGTACCAAACAATTCAATTTATATAATCCGGTGGTCAGTTCCTGGCAGAGCTGACAATTTGTCCGTTTTATTTTATATTTTTTCCGGCAAATGTGTCCTTTCTTGAACGATCTTAGAGGAATATACTAGTTATTTAGGGGTTTGGCAAGCAAATAATTAAAGTTTGACTTTGGAATTAGTTTAAACTATTTTCAATAGAAAAAATTCAGTTCAGGTTAAATGGATATTCAATGGGATTTAAAAATAAATAAATAATAACAGCATAATTTATAGCGCAGAAAAGAATACTTAAATTTTGAAACCCAGTGGATTTTTATCTCTTTTTTTATGTAAACTTGTCTTGCTTGTCAGCAGTTCTGGATCCGCCTGTTCCAGGTTGACTGGTTCTGGGCCAGGTTAATGTGTCACCTACAGTCACATCCACATCCACGCAGAGGATGTAAATGTCACGTTAAACGCATCACGTAACCGGATGCGTATGCGTGTTACATATTGCTTGACTCCCTTTATTTTATTTATTTTTTTTTTTGATCCCTTTGAGCGGCGAAAGTTGCATCCGGAAGTTGTGTAACGGACATTTGATTGAATTTCGGTTAAATCAAAAAACGAGCAGCGATTAAAGCCATATGCAATTTGTAAAAAAAAAAAAATACTATTCTTAATTGCAAAATCAATTGGCCATTGGGCACGTTCCGCCAAGGCTAATGGTGAAGCTGTGCCTGGGAAATATGACAAACCGAATTGCATTACGCAAATTGATTTAACAGCATTGAATTATAAACTAAATGCAAATATTGTATATTCCTCTCAGGTTTATTACTGTTGATTTATGCACAGTTTAAATTTGCGGTAAATATTGGGTATACTTTTATAATCTCAGAAGTACAATTTAAAAGTTATTACGCATACGCCGTGTATCCCTTTATCACCCCTTTTTAATCAGTATTTTATTTTTAAGTTTTAAAATTAGTATGCCGATTTGTTAGGATTTAAAAACTAGCACAAAAAAGCTTTCCGAAGTGAATTTAATGCATTTTTGGCTTAATTATGATTGATTTTCGGTATCCCTATACTATTGCACATAGCAAGGGTATTCAAACTTCGCCTATCTGCAGCTAGATTTCTTTCACACAAAAACAATGAAACTTAAAATTACTTTAATCTATTTTTACTTATTTTTCCTATTTTACATTTTCAAGTCTTGAAAATAAATGTATTACCAAAAATATTAACTATATGATGATTAAATTACGTATACGCAATGTCGCCTTTGTGATCTAGTTATTGCGTAGAAAAATATTAAAACTTTAATTAATTATGAGCTCTATTTTAGTATCCTCACATCTTAAAGTCATGAAAATAAATGTTTTAAAGAAACTATTGACTATAGAAATGTTTGATTAGCTTCAAATCACGCATACGCAGTGTTGCCTTTTGTTATATTTTGGTCTGGGTCAATTTTTTTGGAAAACACATTTATAATTGTTTCCCTTAATAAAGTTGAAAAATAATAATTTTAATCTATTTATTCATTTTACCGTTTCTAAGCCTTTACATTTCCAATTTTCCGTATGTAAGTCTTAAAAATATTTAAATTTACAAAACTATTGCTGAAAGTTAATATAAACCTTTCGTTTTCTTTTATTTTGCCCCCTTTTACCTTTGGTTTGCCCTTCCAGAGTGATACAACTGCTCTCTCTCTCTGTGATCCAGGTGTCTGGCCTGTGGTCCGTGCTTATTTAATTTACGTAAATTTTTATTAATTTTAATTGAAAGCTTTACGAGCGTTTAGCAATGCGCTTTGAGGCTTTTCTCCCCCAACCTTCTTACCCTTGTACCCTTTGCCTTATTTTCTTCTACGGCCACCTCTCCCTTTTTTCACAAGCGGCGCCTTTGTTTGAGCTTAACTTTGCTGTCGTGTTTTTTTTTTTTATAAACATACATATATTTTATTTCTTTAAGTTCAGGGGCGTATTTAAAGGATTAATTACTATTATTTTTTAGGGTAATATTTATATTTTTTAATAATAATATTTATTTTATTTAATATTCAAATGCTACCATTTTAAAATATTGTTTTTGGGCTTGAGAATATATCATTACCTAAGGAGATCCAGAGATCTTGAAGCTCCCTTTCTACGCCGCTACTGACTTGTGTTTATGTGTGTGTGCGTGCGCTCAGCTGCATTTTCGTGCTCTCCCTTTTTACCCTCTCTCTCTCTCGCTGAATGGCTCTGCTCCTTCTAGCTGTCGTTTTCTTCTTTATTCCCGTTCTTTTCCAGCGCCGCACCGCTTGACTCTCGCTTTTTACAGCTGTTCTTTGCTGTTTTCCTTGTTGTTGTTGTTGTTGTTTCTTTTTATGCTCTGCTCCTCTGTTTTAGTGTTGATTTAGTTGTTGTTATTGTTTGGCGACTTTTGTTGTGTGCAAAGTGCTCGGCGGCGGCGCTATTGTTGTTTGTATTTTTGTTTTTCGCTGCTATTATTATTGTTGTTCTGAGACTGCTTGGCACTAAGCTGACTGGACTTGGCTGGAAATTTAAGGACTGGAAGAGGAGAACAAGAGTCAGAAAGGCAGAGGAGGCGGAGAGTCTCCAACTGAGATTTTCCAATAACAGAATAACCAAGGGGGAGTCGACGACCCAAGTACCGTGGAATTTTTAAAAATTTTGCATGGCTTATTTTTTAAATTGGATAATTCTTTGATTCTTAAAGTGACTTGTTTTAGTTGATATGTACATTATTTTTGTTTTTATTTTATTATTACTCGTAATAACCTCTTAAACCGCCTTTTCCAGGGTATCAAAATTACTATACATAAAAAAGAGCAAGTTCATTGCTCGCTCGTTCGCTCGCTTCGGCATTCATTCGTTTTCGTCAGCAAAAATTTACTGGCGAACTAAAACTTGTCATTAATTTTAATCAAGAGGGGGAGGAGAGACTGGCCAAACGATTGCCCCATAAAGTATGCTATGAAAATTTAATTAGCAATACAAATTCAAATTCGAACTGAAATTCGAAATTCTGGCAACTGCAAGAGGATTATTCATTCGGTATTTTGACAAAATTCTGATGACCTATTAAATTTCCAAAGCTTAGTGACTTAAGTGGTATTTTCTTTCAATATTTCTGTGTGATTTTCTTCACAGTCAATAACAAATAAATTAAATCAAATGAATATGCTTTAAGTAGCTTTCAAATTGTTCTTTAAATTCGGTTTCAAATGCTTTAATTTATCAATAAGTGTTATTTAATAATTTCTTTTATTCAAATTATGCTGTCAAATTCTGAATGGAGCTTGATTATTTATTACAGGACAGTTTCATTTATCAACAAGTGCACACAGTTGGTGTAATATTCACAAAACGGTTATCTAATCAGGTCCCCGACGAATATAATGGCAAATGATTTGCCTAAAAAGAAGGGAGAAGGGATATCTCCTGCTCCTCCGGCCCTTTGTCAGCCTATATCTCGTCTTTCGGTTGGCCTAAAGCGATTTAAAAAGTTATTACCTTTCTTATCGCCGGCATCTCCTGCTCCTGCTGCTGCTCCTCCGTATCCAAAAACCGAATCCCTAGACAGCAAATTTGCTTTTGGATAACGCAGGTGCCGTTGTCTCTTGCACTCGGAATAAAAATCATTTTGAATTTTTATACAAAGAAAATCTCAGCAGCTATATAATTTAATTAAATTTAATAATATAATTTCCTTTTAAATAAAAAATCAAACAGAGTAATGGTAACATCCATCCTCTGTATTACCAGGCAAAAGTCTTTAGCTGTAAAACATCGCTAAAAAATATGCTAAAAATCGTTAATAGCACTATCAAATCGAATTTTTATTCAAAGTGTTCAACGTGCTGGCTTTTCTTTTGTGTGTGCTTTTTGGCCTACTCATTTTCGGCCTTCTTTTGTGCCCCAAAAACTTTGCCGGCGTGGCTGCTGCCACTGCAATCAGTTGACAATCGGGAAAATCATCCGCTAACTAAACCGAGGCTAATGAGATATATACATATATGTGGACCCATATAGATGGACGTGTATTGGAATTTGGTGTCAGAGTGAAAACTCAACTGAATAAATAATAAACTCGAGGCAACAAAAAAAAAAAAAAAAAACTTTGGCCAACATTCACTGGAGTGACTTGACTTGACTTGGACGGGGACTGAGGCTGACTGGGCCACGGGGAAAACTTTGGCGCTCCTTCGGAAGGCAATCCCCAATATGTGAGGAGGAGTACGTGGATATCACACGGAATCAGTGGGCCCGGAGCTGGGAGGAGGTCAGTGAGGAGGCGCACCACGGCAAGGAGCACGAGTCGCTGGGTCAGGAGAGGCCAATGATGGCCGTTCTGCGACGTTTGCCAATTTCAGTTCGATTTATTTAGTGGAAACCAATAAATAACCAATGATGTATGTCTCACTCACACACTCACACACATACTAGCACAAGCACAACTGTGTCCCACGAGTGCACTGTTGCACAGTGGTTTAGAAGCTAAAAATGCATACAATTTGATGTTTTATATATTTTATATATTTTTTTTAAGTTTTGCTACATTTTACATTACAAATTAGTTAGTATGAAAAATATATTTTGCATAGA
>JAEIIJ010012888.1:0-26817 GCA_018904815.1 Drosophila ogumai | reverse complement strand
TAGAATAATTTGTGAAATTATTGAAAATAGCATTAAATCTAACTTACAAGAACAAAACCTTAATATTTCTTAATTATCTAGCCTTGCTAGAGTATTCCAACCTTCGATGTTAAACGGTTTCTTTTGGGTTTTTATAAAAACGCTCGGTAAATAAAATAAAAATATTTATTTTTTTATTCAAAAATGCTGTTCAAATAGCAGAATGCGTGCAAATGAGAAATGCAACAAAATGTTTATAGGCCAGACGGCAGTATTATAATATAATTAAGAGCTGTAAGATATACGAAGGCGAGAGATATGAGAGTTTCTATCTATTTTCTTATAACATACCTGCTCCTGTTACTGGGTAAGCTCTAAAAAATATTTTATTAATATATTTCAATTAAATAATAAAATATTTCTACAGACTTTGGACAAACTAAGTCTATTCAAGAAGAAGAACTCGAAGATCATTTATATAGACCTCATCTGGACTACAATGAAGACTATGAAGAAGTTACCTTCTCGTTTAATGATCACAATAATGATAATGATCACGTGACTTTTGCTAACATTGATATAGATCTAGATCCTGAAGACAAAACATTATCTGAAATGGAAATATTGCATTTGGATGATCAGTTAACTACGGAAAATGAGTTATTTGAGGATAATAATAGTAATGATGAGCAAACAACATCGAGAATGTTGAATGTCCTGAGTCGGGGTTTGCTTAAAATGTTACAAAAACCAGATCCACTTTTAGATTACGAAATAGAAGATAGAATAGTGCGTTATGCTTTGAATAATAAGCGTGAAGAAATTTAAACTATAGTAATTATTATTATTAATTTATATATGTATATGTATAATAAAAATTCCAGCTTTTTAATTTCAATGCTCTCTCTTTTATTTTTTTATAAATTCATCAAAAATGCTCGTAAAATATAACGAAATGGTTTAAATAAAGGAAACTTAAGGCCTGATGCGCTCCATGCCAGCGAGCTCAGCAATGTCGGCACAGTTCATGCGGCGATTCCATCCTAAAATATTTATAATTATAAAATGAACTTTAATATCTTGTAAATGAAATAATTATTATTTAAAACTTACCCTGACAATTCAACCTGGTGAGTTCACAGCGTCCTACATCCCTCCAGCGCCAATTCCTGCGTGTGCTGCTCCTGCACGCCCTGTTCAAGACGGGCATCCTGCTATCGTTCTCATTATTAAGCTGCCTCACACAGGTTTCACACCTCCGGGTTAGTTCATCGCAGTCCCGGTCTTGGCCAGCGACCAGAGTCAGGCAGAGGACTGTAGACAAGAGTTAATAATTACATTTTTAAAGGACACACTTTCCTTTAAGTACTCACCAGCAAACAGGGCTAGAATAGCTTTAAGATGCATTATTTTAGCTTGTTGGCTCTGGTCGATAACTGGCTAACTACAGCTGATTCCAAGCCGATTTTATAGAAATACCAAGCACTACGTGGAGCAAGTTCAACAGATGTTTCAAGACAATACATAAAAGTTATACAATCTGGAAATAAAAGAACCTTTTAAGTCCAGGAAATGTATGCTAAATAGGTCGTCAATTCACTATTGTTTTTACTTCCTGAACATAAAGAAATTACATTTTAAATTTAATAACAATGCCTTTCCGCAAACCACTTTGCACTTTATAAACGCCAAGACTAGTGCCTGTTTTTAGCACAAACCTTTATCGTAGAAGCCAATCAAGATGTCCAAGACTTTCCTGCTTTTTGGTAAGGATATTAAACATCCTTTAAGTTACACTTTTCCTTATTGAGTCTTAACATTTTAGCCATCTTTGTTCTGGTCTTCGTGTCTGCTGAGGCACAAACTCGCCGGCCCAATCGACATCTTTGCCAGCGTCAAAATGAGAGGTGCCTCAGCAATGAGCCCACAAATGGACGCAACAATGATATTTCGGAGATCTTCAATCAATGGTGTCGGGGATCCAGCCCATGGTGGCGCAATATTTCCCGTTGCGAACTCACCCGGGCCACTTGTCACTGTAAGTCATTAACTTTTATAATTTATATTATTTTACTTAATAAATTTTTCGTTCAGTGACCGTTGAGAACTGTGCCACCTTGTCCTGTGAGAATGTCAGGCGAGTTTTGCGGGAGGAGCGCACTACTACCACCAGGCGTCCAGGGCCCAGCGAGGAATAGAAAAGATCTCACCAAAATCTTGACCTAAAATCTGTGTATGCCTAGATATTAATAATAAAGAAAACTTTAATGCTCTATAAAAAAAGTTTAGCAATTTTTTTCAATAATTCTTTAACATAGTAACTGTCTCTTAGAGCTGCAACCTATTATGCCAAATAAGTTAAAGCTACGGTTGGTAACAAAGACCTGTCTGAATGTCTCTATAAGACTGTCATATTTGTTTTTATAATAAACTTTATTTTTGTTTTATATTAAACTAAAGGGACTTATTTGTTGTAAAATAATCTTTTGTTACTTAGTGTTAATTAAGCAATATTTTAAAGCATCTTATAAAATGCCTAGTCAATATATTTCTTAAAATTATTGTGCTTAGTGATAGTGTATTTCAAAAAACTATTTCTAAAATATTAATTCGAACAAAATATGAATTGTTATTCTTGTAAGATCTATCCTATATATTGCACTTAAGGTGTACATTTTTAAATAAAATAGTGCTTATATAGAGCCTACAAAATATCGAATTATTTTCTAATCTAATAAATTATTTAATTACTAAATTAATTGCCGTATCAATATTGATAATTAAGTATTTATTTTTATTATACTGCCCAGTAAAGTAGAGGTCTTAATAAAGTAGCCAATATGTATTTTAATGCTCTATAAGTTTTTATTTATTCGTTTCACAATAATAATATGATGAGAAATCAAGGCCTAACGCGCTGCATACCAGCCAGCTCTGCAACATCTTGACAGTTCATGCGACGATTGATGCCTGTAAAAGCGAAAATATCACATTTCATAATATAAATTTATGCAAGATATAAAAGTCTTTTTAAAATTTTACCCATGCAATTAAGTTTGGTGAGTTCGCAACGGCCAACATTTCGCCAGCGCCAGGCTCGTCCGACTTTCTCCCTGCATTTGCTATTGAAGACGGGCATCCTGTTGTCATTTATGTCATTGAGAGTCCTTATGCAGGCCTCACATCTTCGCTGCAATTCATCGCAGTCCCGGTCTTGACCAGCAACCAGGCTGAGACAAAGGACTACAAGGCGCAGATATAGTAATTCTTTATGTCATGACTTAATTTAAAATAAAACTTACCAGCAAAAAGGGCTACAATAGCTTTGATATGCATTATTTTAAAGGTTCTGGATAAGAACTAAAGAAGTCCCTGCACTACCGTTCTTTATATAATCACCTATCACCAGATGGAGTGGGTTTAACAGATGTTTCAAAACAATCAAGACAATAATATTATTTTTATATAATAAAAGCCATTTAAAAATCACTTTAAAACCAGGAAATGTTTTATAAGATAGGCCTTTTTTTAACTATAATGAGTAGAGTATTTTGTGTACTTCTTGAACATAATAAAGACACGTTTTAAAATAAAACTAAAGGATTTTTCCATCAGGTATCTTAATTCTTTATAAAAGTCTAGGCATTTCCAGGTTTTCAGTTCAGAAGTTTAATCAAAATCAAAAAGATGCGCAAACTTGCTGTGCTTTTTGGTAAGAATCTTAGGAAATATTATTTTCCTGGGCTTATATTATATTTTTGTTGTATTTTAGCTCTTGTTTGCCTTCTGGCAGCAGCTCAAGCCCAAACCCGTGAGCCAACTCCCCGTGAAATTTGCCAGACTGTCAGTGAGAGATGTCTAAGTAGTGTTCCTGTTCACGGCAACAGATCTGTTCCTACGGATATTCTGAATAAACATTGCCGCAGTAGCCATCGACGTTGGCGTAATATCACCAGATGCGAACTGGCTAGGGCCACTTGTCAATGTAAGTGCTGGAGATTGTTTTATGTTTGCTAAAAATGATCTTGATATTTAAATTATAATATAAAATTATTTTATAGTGACTATTGAGCGTTGTGCAACCCTAAGCTGCACGAATATACGGGCAGCCCTAGGCGGAGGTCGTGCCACTACCACACCACGTTCTCCTGCATCTACAACTACAAGACACCCCTCGACTTAGATTTAAGACTGACCCAAAGAAGGTATACACCAATTGACCAAGTTTTAGCCGAGAAAAATAAAAACATCAATGCTCTCTATATATATTTTATAATTTAGTCTATTGGGTTTTTTATACTTGAAAGAATAATTTTTGGACATCTGCTTATATATTTATATGTATAATATTAAACCGAGTTTAATCACCTCATCCATACATTTACCTACGCATTTAATATGCATTTTTAATGTTTGAACAATTGTTAACCTTTTTTGAAGTTGATAAGAAAAGTGCTAGCGCAACTCGCTTAAGGTTTATTTGCAAAATATACCTGGGCCAAGTATGATACCAATAAGCTCTGCTAAGCTAAACAAAAAACTGGCTAACCACACTAGAAAAAGATATCTATTCAATGAAAGTGAGTGAGTTTTAATTAAAAGAATCAAAAGTGAAATAACTAATTTTAAATTAATTTCAAAAGGTAATTTCAACAAGAGAAGCTGCGTTTGCCTTTCCATTGGAATGGTTTTTGGACTCTGCCTGGCGGGTATTTTCTTTTATGCTTCGTTGCCAAATGAGGAATATAGAAGTAACTCTAAAAATGTAATGAAAATTATGGGACTAGAAGGGTTACAGAATAAAACTCAGAACAAAAGTTTGAGTGACATGGATTTGGCTCAGAAAACTGCACAGTCTAAGTTTCCATCTACAACTGTAAGTTTAATCAATACAGATCGAGTAATTTCCGAGGATTATGGTGAAAGTAATGAAGCTGAATAGTTTTAAAACTTTAATATATTTTAAAGATATTTTTAAATGAGTTTAATATTAAAAAAATAATAATTATATTTTACTTAAACCATTATTCTTATTTTGACCATGCTTTCTTTTAGTGCAAAGATGGAATGGTTTGACTTAACTTAATGACAGACTTTGACTTATTATTATAAATATATATTATTATTATTAAACCGGCAAAGCGGTTCAAACAGAACCCCCACAGCCTTTCAATAAGAGCTAAGAGATTTAAAGGCAACGATTTTTGTTTTTGACTTTCTGGCCTCTTAAAATTCATAAGTAAAATGTTCCAGAAAAACAAATTTTATTTAGAGAGCATTGAAATTATTGGTTTTTATTTAAGCAGGTTAAGATATTGGTTGTTTATGAGATCGAAATCGTTTCAGATTGTTTTAATTTGTTTTAGTCCTCGGGTCCACGTGGAGGGCGTCCGACCCTTCTCGTTGTTGGAATCCTTGGAGTGGTAGTGCGTCCAGGCCTTCTAGTTGTTGTCCTTCGTGTAGTAGTTCGTCCAGGCCCTCTTGAGGTTGGAATCCTTGATGTAGTAGTTCGTCCAGGCCTTCTGGTTGTGGGAGTCCTTCGAGTAGTAGTCCTTCCCGGCCTTCTTGTTGTGGGAGTCCTTCGAGTAGTAGTGCGTCGAGGTCGAGGGGTTCTAGTTACTGGGCCTCGTCGGGTCGTAGTGTCCGGTTCGGGATTCTCCACAGGGTCCGTAGGGCTACGACGAGTAGTTGTACGGCCGCCACCACCAGTACCACTGGCAAGGGCCCTCCTCACATTTGCGCAGGTCAGCGTGGAGCAGCCGACAAGGGTCACTGCAATTTACATATTTTTTTAAATAAATATAAAGAAATTTAATATATATTTTTACTCACATTGACAATTGGCACGAGCTAGTTCACAGCGAGTGACATTCCGCCAGTTTGGGGTTGAGGAACGGCAATGATTATTAAAGATGTTGGAGACCTCATTAGTCCTTCCATTGCGATTTTCGTGGCTCACGCATCTGTCATTCTGTCGCCGGCAAGCATCGCGAGGATTTGGTCTTGGGGTTTGAGCCTGGA
Organism: Drosophila ogumai; assembly: GCA_018904815.1. NCBI lineage: Eukaryota > Metazoa > Arthropoda > Insecta > Diptera > Drosophilidae > Drosophila > Drosophila ogumai. The sequence continues at coordinate 20,817 of JAEIIJ010012888.1, read as the reverse complement.
CACTCACACAAAGACCGAGAATCAGAAGTGCTAAAATAAGAAAGGATTTTTAAGGAAATATTTCCTTTAAAAGGTTGTCTCATAGCCTTACCAAAACCCACAGTAAATTTCATCATCTTGCTGTGGCTTACCGAAACCTCGGCTAAGTTGTGTACTCAAAAGTAGCGCAAACTTCAGCTTTTATAAAAAACTACCCGTAATTTTTTATGACCCGGAAGAGACTATTTTCAATACCTTAAAAGATGACCCAATTAGTGGCAAGTATTTATTGAAAATATTACTTTAAAACCGCTGAAAGGCTTTTGTTTGTATAATAATAACTTTTAGCTATTGTTTCAATTAAAACAGCTGCCTTGAAGGCCTCGTGTAGCGATGGGCTATGCCCTAAAGTCGGTAATCTTCCATAACCTAAATACTTAATACAAAATCTTAAACCATGTCTCACTTTAAAAGTTTAAATTTTACGGCGCCTAAGGCTTTAGGTTCTGATTTAATGACTTACAAGTGCGGCTTCCGTTTCCAGAAGCCCCAAAATCCAGTTCACAAATTAGAAGCCGCAGTAACCAGCCAAAACAAACCGCAGTAGCAGCAGCAGCAGAAGCTGTAGGGAGCCCCTCCTGTTGGTCCTTTCAAATAAAGCCGCAGCCAAAACACAAAAACCAAAGCGTCCGCCCCACAAAGACACAGGAAAGGAGAAGGCAGCAGCTGGTGGGGCCTAAAGATGGAGTTGGAGACAATGGACACTGTCCAAGAGCTCTTGAATCGTTGCTCTGTTGCATTTTTGAATCGCAACTTGGCCGGCGTGTAAATTTACTTGCTCGGATTCAATTCAAAAGCGATTATCACCACTTAGCTGTCAGCGACACGACGCCAAAACTCCAGCGAAACCGAGACCCGCACTCCAAGCTCCCCCAAAAAATACTTTCAAGTCCAAGACCAAGTCCCAATCCGATTCAGAGTCCAATTCCGAGGCCAGGCACTTGGCGGAGCTCTTGACAAAGGGCATGGTTATATGCGGAGTGTCTACATGTGTATGTAGGTACGTACTTTGCTGGCTCAAATAAAATTTACACTTACAAGTGGCGCTAAAGTCAAGAGCCCTGCATAGCTCCCACTCCCCTGCTTTGATCCCCCTTCCATTTACACACTCCTGCTGCCCCTGGTGAGGACGTCAGCTGGTCAGACATGTCCAAAAGTGGAAAGGAAAGACGCTCCAAAAAGGGCAGGGGAGTGGTGGAGCAGAGGAACGGGTGTGCGGCAAATGTGGTCAAGAGTTTTACAAAGTTCATCATCATGGCCTGGCCTGCGCCTGGGCTAAGCATTTTTCAAGTGCAGCGCCAAAAAGATTTTCAATTTTCAAATATTATATAAGTTGGATGGCAAGGGCTGAGTGGAAAAATCATCACCACCGATGCCCTTTTAGAAAGGGTTTATAAGCTGGCCAAGGATATTTGTAAAGTTCATTTTTTGGGATATATATTAACTGATAATACAAGGAAAATCTCTTCAATAGTTCAAGGAATACCTCTTAATATATCCCTGGAAAAAAATATAGAAGAAATACTAGCAAATAAAATATGAAGTTTGAATATTAATTTTTATTCAAATATTATTTTTATGCAGGTCTCTCTTCCCCTCTTTTCTCAATACAAGTGACCCTTCAGAGTATCTAACCTTCGTTGTGGTTTAGAAAATTCAATCGCTTCTCTGCACATTCATAAAGTACATAATCATGTTCATGACGTGAACTCAAGTGGGTGTCGGGTGGGAGTTTTGGGTTTGGGGGATCGAGTTTGGATGGCAGTTCGGTTGGAAATCTGGTAAGGGTAAAAGCTTAAACCGCTACAAGTATTTAAAAAGCACTTCACACGGACATACACGCGTTCACACAGTTTATATTAAAAGCATATTGAGAGGCCAGGCATTGCTTAGTTTCATTAAATCAACAGAACTCAAAAATTTCCTCTGCTTGAAAAGTGAACTTTAAACTCAGGGAAGGCAAAACTATGTTATTTATTGGTTAAAAATATAAATGTTCTTTAATTTCAGGATTAATTTTCTAATTTACAGCTGCCTGACAAAATAAACTTCCGTCTATTAATAAACCTATACGTTCGAGGCTGATATGTAGGTCTTCCCGTAACTCCTCCTTGGGTGGTCATTCTTGGGGACATCCACAACCGGAATCCTCTTGGGGAATCGCTGGATCCGGTACGGGTATTATGGGACCACCTGGATTGTATCCGCAGGGTTCTTTTGTGTTGGAAGGATCAGGACAAGGATCTTCAGTGGGCTCAGGACAAGGTGGAGGAGAATTCTCGGGGAAATCTGGAATAATTTCTGGGGGACAAGGTGATGTCTCCTCACTACAAGGAGTAGGCTCCTCAGGACAAGGTATTGTTTTCTCAGGACACGCTGTTGTCTTTTCTGGACAAGGTGGAGAAATATTATCAGGGCAAGGCGGAGGTGGCTTGGTACATTCAGGTAGAGAAGGTGGAATGTGTGGTTTCAAAGGCCTTGGCCTCGGCGGTTGAGGTCTCTTTGGGGGGCTTATTAAGGGCCTTGGATGTCCAAGTATAGGTCTAGGTCTAGGTCTTTCAGGTCTTCTTGAAGGTCTCGCAGGTCCTCCCTTGTGGGGTTCAGGTGCCTTGTGAGGTTGCTTATGAGGCTGCTTATGCCCCTTCCTAACACTTTCCTTATGAGGTTTAATTCCTAGAGCCTGCTCAATTACCTCCAAGCAGGCTTCACTGTGTTCCACATATTGCAGGACCAAAAAAGCCACTGGAAAAGGACTCTCTCACATTAAAGTTTAAACAATATTTCTACCTTAACTTACCAACTAAGCAGATAAGAGTTAACTTCATATTAAAACCCCTCCAAAGAGTTTTCGAAAACTGTATGTTTCAGCAGCTTCATCTTCATCTTTTATAGGAATGACAATGGCAATTGTGTAAATAATTTCAATGCACTTTGGGATAGATTTTAATTATAGACCCGAGACGAGACCAGATCCCTGCTAATTTTAGTCCAAGCAAATAGGCAACTGTTTGTCCAGGTCGTGGAAATTTTCTCCTAAAGTTCAGTCCGCCAACATGAACTCGTCTGGCTTGTCTGAGCCAAGTCAGTAGTGAGTGTAATCTCAGACCACCGACGAGTAATAAATTCCCATTTTTTATGGCATCAAGAAAATCAAAACAATTTCGTTTGAAAAATTATGTTTTGGAAAAGATGAGGAGAACGAGAACGGCAGTGGGAGCCAGTGAGAAGTTTTGAAGAACTGCCAGACGGGATGACGAGGATGCATCAAGTGGAAGACAAGCATGACGATGTGCGGTGCGTGCCTGGCTCAACTCATCCACAGACTGGGGGATGGGTTAGGATGGGATGCTGGTCTGGTCCAGAGTCTGGTCTTTACGATAATGCCCCGTACGTGGAAGATGCAGCGACTGCTGGCGACTGTTGATTCCTGGAAGGGCTTCGAGCCGAGACGAGACGAGAAAAATTGAAGGCCAAGACCAAGACAAGAAAATATAGCCTTCGCTTTAGACAAGAAACTTGGCCAACTCAAATCTCTTTACAAATATGCATTGTTTATTGGGGAAAAATAAGTTTTATATATACATAAGCCACGTTTGTTTTATCCTGGGTTTAATAGGCTTTCTTCTAAGTTCTTCTTCTCATCCCAGCTATTTCGGCTATAACGGCACAGTCCAGCTTCCTATTGTGAGCTGGAAAAGGTTAGATAGATACAGATTATTCTGGTTCTTTAGAAATTAAATTTAGTATAGAAACTTACCACCACAGGCAATCACCTGAAGATCGCAGCGTGTTTGATTCTTCCAAATGTAAGAGCGTCTCACCTTTTCCCGACAACCATCGTTCATGAATTCCACATTATTGATGGGATTATTTAGGCTACGGACACATCTGTTGCAGGTTTCCCTTAGCTTTCGGCAATCCGGTTCCTGGCCATTGATAACCACACAGCCGAGGATAAGCAGGAAGTAGGCTATAAAGTCTAGTTTCATTCTAAAGCTTATAAGTGATGGTATTAATTCGACTGATAACTCTGAGATCAAAACCTGAGCTTTATATAAGGAGCAACAACCAGGAAAGGATACCAGCTGTATTCTGTGAACTCTTAGTCTCTTTTCTTTAACAGATAAGTAAACAGATCTGTTGCCAATACAGCTGTTTAGTCCCAGAAGCTAGGCTAGTGTGACCTATTGTACTAGGATGATATAATATTCACGGCAAAATATATCCCAGAACAGATGTTCAGAAACAATTAAAGATTTCTGTTTCCTTAATCCATTTTTGGGGTATAAATACCAAGGAATAAAGTTCGAATCATTCAGAGTAGATCTCGGTTTCCATCTCAAAAGTTAAAGTTATATTTGCAATGTCGAAATTTGTTTTGGCCTTGGGTAAGTTTAACTGAATTTATTCTATATTTAAATTTAAATATATTTTAATAATTTCTAAATATTTCGTTAAGCAATCTGCTGTCTTCTGGTAACCCAAATCCTGTCACAGAATGCCGAGAATCGCAGGTTCTGCAATCGCTTAACCGACCGTTGTTTGCGCCAGGAGGGCACTGTAGGCCGTACGGACGACACCGTGAATATCTTCAACGATCATTGCCAACGAATCGATCGAACTTGGCAGCGAATAACCCGCTGCCAGCTGGTCCGAGCCTCCTGCATATGTAAATATATTTTTTAAATATTTTATGATTTAATTTTAAACATTTTTTTTTTTTTTAGTGACTATGGTGCGTTGCGACAATGTGACCTGCAAAAATGTGGCTGGTGTCCTGAGGAATTAAGGAAATTACAAGCTTGCCCTCATAAAATTAAATAAATCAAATAAAAGCAAATATGAATTGTACAAAAATGGTTTTGAATATGTTTATTCTTACAAATTTCACACAAATTAATTTTTTTTTTATTATTTTTACCACCATAAAAAGGTAAAGTTATCCTTTTTGATTTTAATATAGTTAAATTTTTCTTAATTTTATAAAATATTCTTTTAAATTCTCAACCAATCAGTCGTCGCATTCGCGCCAATCTGGCTACAGTTTCGCAATCTAATTTCTGGTCGTGATCTGTAAAATTTAAACGTATTTTAAATATAGATTCTTTATAATTATTAACCACTTAAAACTTACTTTCGCAGGCAATGATCTGCATATCGCAACGCCTCACATCCCGCCAAACCCATCGGTCCCTCAGTTTTTCTCTGCAATCCCTGTTTATATATTCAAGTTCATTTTTAGGATGCACCAAACGACGAAGACATGAACTACATTGCTCTTTGATCCTTTGGCAATCCTGGCGCTGAGCATCTACTGAATAGGAGCCAAGAAAGAGGATCAACGCAAGCAGGCAAAGCCACTGCATTTTTAAAAACAAACTGATAGCTGATAGACTTAGTGTCTGGCTATTTATATTCATTACAAATGAGAAAAAAACGTTTTTAAAGACAACGGGAGAATATAATTTAAAGAAAGAAGTCATACATTTAAAATGAGAACAAGGTGTAAAGTTAAGGAAAAATTATTAAGGATTTTATCTTGCCAAAATCAAAGTATATTGAACTTTTTACCTTTTGCTTTGTTTTTTGAAAACCTGACAGAAAATAATCTCAATGAAAATGGATCAAGGAAAGGCCATGTTCAAGATTTTGTTTTTAAAACAGATGACAAATTTACCTTGTTCGTATAATTCAGCCTTTTAAATAAAATCCCCAATAATAAATTTTACCTCAGTTCAATTTCTCCCTTTAATCATAAAATGTGGAAAATTACGCTGTTTGTGGGTGAGGATTATATCCTCCAAAATATATTTAGGTAATCCTACGGCTTATTATTTTCTTTCCTAGTTTTGAGTGTCCTTAATTTGTGGCAAATAGAAGCTCAATCAAGCCGAGAATACTGCAACAGTTTGTATCAAGACTGCCTAAGATTTACACCCAGATTGGGCCGATATGACGAGACTATAGATTCCTTTAATCGACATTGTCGGAGGGAGGGTCTAGGAAGATGGAACGATGTGTCTCGATGTGAAATGGAAAAGGCCACCTGTCTGTGTGAGTTTTTTAAATTATTAAAATAATTATTTTAATATAATTAATAATATTTTATAAATAATTTTTAGTGATTTTGCAGCGTTGTGATGACATGTCTTGCAGGAATATTGCCGAAGCACTTGGATTATAAGCTATACCCCTATAGATAGTTTTTTATATTTAAGGATAAATGCATTAAAAAAATATTTAAAAAAGTTTTGCATTTTCGCAATCAAAGCAAGCAATTACCATTTACTGTGCCTAAAAGTAACTACATTTTTGCTTTCATAAACGTTTAATAAACTTACTTAAACCTTTCTGTATTTTTAGCTCCATTGTGCTTAAAGTACACAATAAACTTCCTTAAAACACCTTCATCAAAACAAAAGGTTCACTTGAAATAAGAAACAAGTAGTCTTTAATTAAAGTTAAATAAAGGAAACCTGCAAACAAGCTTTACTCCATTTAAGCTTTGTAAAATAAAATAAACTCTTTAGTTGAACTCAAGATGCTAAGAATATTGTTGTTGCTGGGTAAGTGGCTTTAACTTAACTTGGCCAAAACTATTTTTAAAGAGTCTCGCAAAGTTTGCAGCCTTTTAATTGGAACCGAGTGCAACTATTTTGGGGATCTTTTCAAGTGCAATGATGAGCTGCTTAAATGCCAAGAATCTGAAGTCAGATTGGGAAAGTTTAATGAGATTTCCAATGGTTACAACAAAAATTGCAGCCGGGAAATCGGTGCCAAGTGGAGTAATGTCACGAGCTGTGAACTGGAAGCTGTGAGGTGTTTAAGTAAGTGGATAATAATAATTATAATATCATATATTTTTAATACTGTTTAAATTCTAGTAAAGCAGATAAAGGGCTTGGAATTAAATTGTGAAAATATTGCTGATATAATGCATTTGTAAAAATGATTTTAAGGAAACTAGCTTCTGTAAACATATTTTTGTTATAAATATTCAGTTGGTTACAAATATAATTACTCATATTTTTATACAGATACTTTCACCCCCTTCGAAGTAACCACCCCCAAATGGAAGCCTTGGGATTTATTTTCAAGTGGAATATTTCCTTGGCCTTCGGGGCATCTGTTGTCTTCTGTATATTTACCTTCCCATAAATCTCTCCCTCGACAGCAGGAAATATTTATGAGCTAATCATTTTTAATTATCATCGAGCGACAACAAAGCTGGATAAACTTTTGCTGGAAAATCTAATCACATGCTGGAACTGAGAACAGAAATAATTACACCAAGTCACCGCGGGGCAGAGTGCCGAAAAAAACAAAACAAAAAGCTCTCTCAACTAAAATGAAAATGAGAAGGGAAATAAAAATAAAAATCAATTTCAAGGCATTTCCTGGCCACGTTTTGCACGTGCCACGTGCCAAAAAACAACACTAACAAGTTGAGTGGGGTTCCCCCTGCACCGAAAATGGAAGCCAAAATTTCATTACCATTTTTCGGAAGGGGAAGAGACCGCTTTTGCCCTTTGGCAGAGAGTCAATTACGGCAAGGAAGCGCCCAACGATGTCGTCACCCGAGACCCAGTCTCAATCCCAATCCGAGGCCAGAGGATGCTCTCCATATATATGTATGTAAATAGTTGCTTAATATTTATCTAACGTCGGTAATCAGCCAGCCCCGACATGTGTCCCTGATCTTGATAACAAATAAGGGAAAAGGACGAGTAATCCCGGCAAACAAATCAGAGCAGCCCCAAGATTTATCCAATGCGTTTTTAATAAACTGTCAGTTAGTAATAAAATTTTCAGTGAATTTGATTATGATTACAATCGCAGTGATGACAACAAGATTGAGATCCCGACACTCCCCCAAAACTTCGCCTTCGTTAGGTGTGTGCGTTCGAGTTATTTTCGAGTCAGGAACTGAGTGTGAAATTTGACAGCTTGTTACAGTTTTCCGGCACGGGGAAAATTTAGGGGCACTGCAACCATTGACCCTAATCATGTAGCAGCTTGTAAAATGCGAGCGTGAAAAGAAAATTGAAAAGTTAGTTCACCGTGGGGTTTTCCCGTATTTCCCCCTCCCACTTCCCCCTCTTCAGGTTCGTTCAATTTCTAAAAGGCTGTTGATTTGAGAAATTCCTTAAACTTGTCCGAAAGTCGGTGGGGCTGTAAAAGCCAAAAGTTGTTGAAGGCTTATATATATACTATATGCTAAGATTTTCGGCAAGTTTTCTCAATTCGGGAAATGAGGAAAGCTATTTGAGTTGTGGAAACTATGAATGAAATGCGGCTGGATTTGTGAGTGTTAGCAGAGAAGAAGCTGTGAAGGGGTTTTCAATAAAAGAGGGGTTTTCTGTTCTAGTTATAAATAAAAAACAAAGGAAAAGCAAAGTTTATAAAATTTAAAAAATATAAATATGTGTTTACAGAAACTCTAGTGACCTAATAAATGTTTTTAAAATAACATTCTAAATATTAGAAGGTTTTACTAGCATAAAGAACCGATAAATATTATTCACAAACCCTTTTTTCTACGCTATTATATTTCCTTTAGTTACACCCAAGACCTTTTTCCTGCTCTTTCTTGGAGCTTTAATTTCTGCCAACAAAGGACCTTTAAGAGCGTTAAAAAACACCTTCCTTCCGAAGGATAATCGACAGCACACTCCTCCCGTTGGACAAAAGGACAACCACCCACGCTGCATTGAACCACCCCGTTTTTGGGGTGTTGTTTTGTAAAACACCCCCCACAAAACCCCCCCAATGGATGGATGGGCACACGTTTTGTTGCAATCCCAATGAGGAAATGCTAATCCGCATGTAATATTCGAAAATGATATGAAAATGCCAAACCAAACAACCACCCACCCGAAGCTGGGCCCCGGGATTCTGGATTTATGCCCGGTTCTGTAGAATGGCAACATTACTCAATGTCAGCATCAAAATTGCTTTGGAATTCATGCATTCATTTATCCTGCGAACGCGCAGTATAGAAATTTTCATTTTCGGCTGAGTTTTAATTCGGGGAAAGTCCTTAAATAGCTGAACAGGAACGGGAAGAAGTTTCATGCTGATTAAAAGTGGCAACTGTGTCTGCTGTTACGGGGTTGTGACTACACCGATGCTTTTTTTGGGTTTCATATTGCAGCCCAGGGGGAAGTCCTGCGAGAAACGGGGGTGGTGACTCATCCTGCGCTGCACTTGTCCCTTGACATAAACGCAAAAAAAGAAAGGAACAGAAATTTCGTCACAGACGGTGGCGTGAAATTTCGAAACGAATTCTCTAAACTCGCTCATTGTAATTTCTGTAATGCCGAGACAGAGTGCATGGGCATGATGCGGAGGAGGTGGCATGTGGCCAGGAAGTTTGTTTTGTTTAAAATTATTAGAATTCAGTTGCTTGTTCCGCGGGTGGAATTTGTGGTGGCCTCGGAGGAGGGTGGTTGCTGGGCCATTTGGGTGGTTTTTCAATAGCAACACAGCAGCTGGTGCCCTGGCACTTGGCACCGCAATGTGGTCAAAGTGAAGGACCCTTGTTTCGCCTCAGCACTTGTTTTGCTTTACAGGGGAATCCCCGTGTGTGTGTTTGCCGGAGATTTTAATTCATTGGAAGGGCAAGCAAAAGCGCAAAAGTCAAACGATTTGCCAACACTCAAACTTCGGACGAGAGGCTGTATATGAGGACTGAGATTTTAAGGGTAAGAGGAACATATTGTATGCAACATAAAGCAATATAAAACAGTTGGGAAAACAATAAATTCTTAAGCCATATAATTAAATTTTAAAGTATAAAATCATAAAGCATAAAATTATAAAGTTACAGAAAATATACGCTAACAAGATACTAAGAATTGTTATAATAATATTCTCTAGGATTCTACATATTTTCTAGCTTTAAAAAAATTTAAGAATTATCCAAGTTTTATATATATTATAAAAATTCTATTTTCTCTTCAATAAATTAGTATAATTTGCTTTAATTTATATTTATTTCATCAATATTTTTGAAGTATTTTTTAAAATAAATTGTCCCAGTAAAATCCTCTTTAAACTCCAACCCTAAAGACCTATTCCATGCGTCTTGCAGACATGATTCATAAGTAATTGCCACAATATCTGGACGATAGCGAGCAAGCAAACAAAACAAATCCATAAAATTTAGCCGGCTAGACAGATAAATTGAGCAGAAACGCCGCTGAACCCGGCGACGACGTGCTCTTGGCTCTGTTGACACGCCACGAAACTGGAAAACAATTAATGTCCAATTTTGATATGTGTGTGAGCCAAGGGCTAATCGAAAGTCTCCATCGACCAGACATGGCAAACACAGTGCAGTTCAGGTAACAACAATGTAATATTTGCCAAGGACAACTGGACCTTGGTCCCAGGATCCCAGCACAAGTGTTTTCGGCGATAACAAAGGTGTTGCACAAGGAAGGACCTGGCTAGTCGAGATTTATCTAATGCACTAAGAAAAATGCTATCAGTTAAGATAAGATATTTTATATACAAATTCTAATATCATTTCTTTGTAATAAAATTCTCAAGACATTATGAAACATTTGATGGACTATTTTCTCTACCACCTCAGCTTGGTTTTGAGTACAGAATGAGTGTAAAATATTTCTCACCATTAAGCCTCTGAGAAAAAACAAATAAATATAGTTACAGGATAATTTCCTCATTATGTTATAAATTTTTTACGAGTGCTGGAATAAAATTCCCATCCATGTTGTGTGGGAGCGAGGATTCTGCTCATTAAATGTCAATTTCTAGTCGCCGCCGCACATCAAACGCTGACATAAGGACATTGCACATATCCCGCTGCGCGCGTGTCCTTTGAATTATCGCCGAATCCCGCGCGTCTTCGAATCCTGCAGCCAAGGAGTATCCTCTTAGTTCATCTGGCGCGCCTGAGTTATGCGAGGAGCATTGTTGCCTGGCCATCGCCTCCTTGCCGGTGAATTATTATCCCTTTCGCATATGTTGCTGCTGAGGACTGGCCGGCATTGTCCTTCGTGTATCCTTTCAAATGTCTGTTGCCCGGCCACGCCTCGCTCTTGGGCGTTTTGCAGTTAAACGTCGTGGCTGCAAAGTTTTCGGGGCGTGTTCGCTTCATAAATTGCTTTTTGCTTTCTGTGGAATTTGGTTTCTTTTATTTTCGGCCTTTTTTTTAGATTTTCTTTGCCTCAAATTTCATAATTACCGGGGCGTGTGAGAGTGTCTATATGCCCAGATCCTGCACTTGTTCGACGAGGAGATACAAAAATCAATTTATTGTTTTTTTCTTCTCTCCCCTCTTTATTTTTTTTTGGGGTTTTTGTTTTCCTTTTTGGCCTGGTCTGCGGTCAATGTTCTTGGCCAGGCTGGCAGCCGTTGTGGTCAACCAAGTGTTGGACTGGACAGCATTATAAATATTTGAGCTTGCCCTTTGCAGCTTATGGCCAGTGGAGAAATTACTGCTGCAGTGCGTTGAATTGCTAAGGAAGCTGCAGAGAACTCTGAGCCCGGGATTATATAGTTTCTATTTTCTGGCATAAATCGTTGATATGAAAAACCAAGATTAAAGTATAACTTGACCCATTTTCCGCTTAACAAACTTTCTTGGATTCTGCAAGATTACAACAATTAAATGGAAACCTAATATTGGGCAATTCAAGTCCACTTAAAAGTTAAAACGTTCCTTTGTCCTGTGTCTCGATTAGCTGGCATATTCTGTGCAGGCATGTCCTATCATTATATATCAGCTCGAAGAGAGGCCCTGGCATCTATGAAAATTACACATTTGCCAACTGCTAATTGCAAGTCATAAATTAAACCCTCACCCGGGGTCTCGAAAAGGACCAAAAGGGGGCTGGATACTGGACACAGGACACTCTGGAGACAGGACGCAGGGCACACAGAGAACGCTGATCCTTGGGGCCCTGCACAGCAGATAGGGACGTAAGTGAAGTGCGGGACTGTCAAAAACTTTAGATTGCATTAAAATGGCTCATAGGCTGGCGGCATAGTTGTGTCTGTCAATGCACTGGGAAAAAAGGGGCTTGAAGAGCTTTAAATATTATTTAAAATTATGTATTTTATGAGGAATAAAAAGGACAAGCTTGGGCCTACGTTAAAGTATTTTTAATATTTTTTAAAATTAAAATACAAAATGTAAAAAGAGGGTTAATAAAAATTGGGTACTTATATTTTATGCATCTAAAGAAATATAATTTATTACTATATTGTAAACCCACTTCCATCTATTTCTCTTTATTCACAATAAAATCAAGATTTCTCCTTGCTTATACAAATTTTTTGAAGATTTTTTTCAGGTGCCTTGGCAATGTCCTGTTTAATATGCGTCCTGCAGCTAGTGCGAGACATACGCACGCATTGCGCTGCCGTGGCCAAAGCTTCAAAATATTAATTATGACAGATCTCCGGAACAGTCTACTCACACACACACATATGGACTATGCACGATGCCTGGCGAATGCCGTTGGCGAAATTTGCATTTATATTAAAAACAAACAGCAAGGAGTCCGGGAATCTCGGCCAGAAGCCAACACAGCCGCCAGCCGGAAACCAGAAACCAGAAGCCGGGAACACGATGACAGCGCCAGCGACTTGCGGCGTAATCAAAGACACGTCACCAACAGGCCATGGACCAATTTGCAATCAACCGACACGCCCCACCACCTCCCCCCGTCAGCAAGGACACTCCCGCCGACACTCTGCCGCAAAACTATTGCACTAAACCAAAGCTGATTTCGTGGTCCGGACTTTAATTACATCTCATATATCAGAGGGAAAAGCTTCCTCGTGCGGAAGGGCAGCGGGGATCGCATAAAAATGATTTCGTTTTGATTGCAATAACTCCCCCAAATCTTGGCCAGAGCAAAACCCCCACAGAAAACCTTCATCAAGTGCACTCTTAGAGGGTGGTTTGCCACAAACCCACACAAGTGTTGCCAATTGTTTGTAACTGTTTTGCCAGCGACAGTGGCAGCGACAGCCTCCCGCTGAAATTGGCTTGGCAACCCCCAAATAAAAGGAAAACCCCCCCGAAAATTATTAGGTTTTATTGCATTTAGAAATGAAAATGAAAAATTTCTCATCACTAGCGGGAAAAAGTTGTGTGCGTAAGCGATTTATTGAAGAGCGTGACTGGCATTGTCCTGCGGCGGCTGCTTTTAATATTTCCAAGTGGCTCTTGTGGCAGATTTTATGATTACATTTACTATACAGTGAACCCTTGAAAGGGTTATCTGTACATCTCTCTTGTCTCTGGCCCACAAAATGCAACGAGCCGTGAATATTTTGTCGAAACAGAAATTAGTTTGGGGATTTGCATGTGAATAGTATCCCGGGACCACACAGTTGTAATGGAAAGTTGCAGAAATAAAAGTTGGGCTGGGCTGTCAACATTTTTCGGTGTATATAAATCTGTTTGCCATTTGCATATGTAATATGTGCGAGGGCACTTCTGTTTCAGTATGATAATCAGGACGAAAAAGCCACAGAGAGAGTCCTCATATCAAACATGAATTATTGCGTGGCAACATGAATGCAAATAGACATGAGCAGTTTTTTGAGATAAAAGCGAGAGCTGAGATTGTGACAGAGGGATAAAAGGATACTATTATTTGGTTGTTATTTGTAAGGAAATATATTAAAAAAATATTTAGATTAGCGGGATATAAATTCCTACCAAAATTATCCCCTAGAACTCTTAGAAAAATTATCTTTTGAAGAAAGTGACTGTGTGGTCAGGCTCAAGTGGCAATGCCTATCTCATATTTGCATCATATCTCTCGGTTTCTACACATCCTTCCAGATACCATCTAAAGCTGTTAAGTAGAAGGACCCCGGCACTTAAGGTAACTAGATCGAGGATCCTCTGGCACTTTCTCGTATTTAATTATAGGAATTTCTACCATTTTCCTAAGCACCTACTTTAAAGGCCATTCAGCGCGCGTACGCCCCTCGTTAGCATACAGATGCGAACCTCCGAACCCAAATCGTCTCAAATGAACAACACTTCGCTATAATTTCCATTGAGCTAAGGCTTCAGGTTTTAGGTTTTTTTGTTTTTCGAAAGAGAGACCGTAGACCAGACAGACGACGGCTTTTGTCTACGAGAGCTCTGGATTAGGTTACACAACTCAAACAGATGCCTCGGTCCGAGGATGGGGCATTTAGCGCATCCTAACAACTGCTACATGACACCGTATTATTAAATTAAATGCAGACACGCGTTGCTCTGGCCACCAGACTCGCTCGCTCTAGCCCTCGGACAACAGATGGAGCTGGGTTGGGTCCACTGACCATTAATTCCGGCCAAAATAAATGGTCAGCCGCATCGCTGTTGCATCGCAGCTTCTTCCTCGGCTTGTTAAACTAACAAGCCAGCAACGCGGCTGGTTCCACGAAAGGCAATCAATAGATTTTCAAATACAGATACAGCTGGGTCTGGAGGAATCAAGCCAAATGAACGATTTTTAATTATACTTCTGACTGTCTGATAGAGATCTGATCACATATCATGTAACGTTAGGGAAATCTCTGACAATCTGTAAAGGGGACTCACATCTTGCGGGGATTAACTTTTTTTTTGGAGTGGAGAATGCATAATTTCATAATTCAAACTGAGAACGGCAGAAGGTAAAAAGTCACCTGCTCTCAGGATGGGTACAATAGTGCACTAGGAAAAATATTTTGTAATCTAAGAGAGGTATTATATATATTTTTATGTTATGATAAACTTTAAATTATTAGAAAAGTTTAAAGCTTTTTAGTTACAGTATTGTAAAAAGCAAGTAGTAGGCATTTTAACAATATTTTCCTATCAAAACTTATGTGTTTTCTTTATTTTTTTTACAGTGTACACTAGTCTTAGGATGGCCCTTTGTCCTAAAGATTGATTGATCAATATTCGTGCCTCCTATTTGTTTTATTTATTTTTTTAATTATATGAATTTAATCATTTTGTTAATTTTATTATATTATAACAATAACTTCTTTTAAACTCTTAAATGTTCCACTAATTTTTCCCAGTGCACAATTACCTTTGGATTGCCCTTTGTCCTGAAGATCATTGATCAATGATCGTGCCTCCTGCTGCCGTCTGCCAGCTACCTGCGGCATCCAGGGCCACTTAGTGATTTTGGCCGTTGTTTGACCAGGCTAAACAGCTGCCACCTTTTTTTTTTCGGGCCCAAACGGTCTCCACAAAATTGATGACGACAGGTTGCCAGGCAAAAAAGCAGAAACAAGCGACCAGAACCGATCCCTGGGCTGATCCCTCGAAACAGGGATTCGTTAAGTCCGACTGCGGATCGTCTGCGGATCTGACGTTAATCGACTAAATTGTAGCAGCTGAACTGTCAGTTTAGTTAAGTGGGCTGTGCCTCAACTCTCCGGTCTCGGGAATACTTTAAGTTTGATGTATTGCTGGCCAACACATTGATGACGAGCTGGCGATAAAGTTCCGGCCAGACTAGACCACTTCCTCTCTCATTAAGGCCTTGATTAATGTTAGTTAGGGTTTTATTGTCGCGCCTTTTGGCCAGGAATTTTATGGCCTTCAATTTGCAGTCGCCAGTATCTGTATCTTTGGCCAACTTCATCATCAGATTTACGCCAGATTCGGCTTGTTTCGGTCTTCGGTTTCTTGGTCTTGGCTTCTTTCCTCCTTGTTGTCGTCGCGTGTAATTAGTCTCGTTTGTTGTCATAAATTTTCGGTACATTTTGTTGAAAAGTCGCATTTAATTGCACTGATTTACAGTTTTGTGTTTTTGCAGCTTGGCTGCAGGGTTCTGGTTTCTGGTTAGAGGTTTTTGGTTAGGTGTTTTTCGCCACTTGGCTCACATAATTACGTTCAAAATTAATGATGTTTATGTGAAGCACTTTAAACGGTTGAAGACAAATATTTGGGCTTTAGTTTGGTCTGGTTTCATTTTTGTTTCTGATGTTGCTGTTGTTGATGTTGTTGTGTCTGGCTTTCAGGCAGATCGTTAGCCAAAATTTAATGAATTCAGCAGGTGCAATTTGAAATCCTGAGGTTAGAACTGGTAATGATGATGCTGAGAGCAGCAAGGTGCAACTTGTGCTGATGGATGGTGTCCTCTTGACCATAAATTATCCCCATACTTGAGTTGTGGTCAATATTTTGGGTTAATTTCCTTTTAAATTTGGGTTTTTTTAGGGCAAATTATTGGAATTAAATAGAAAATAGATTGCCAAAGTCATCTGCTTTTATTTTCATTCTCTTTTCCTTTGAAGTCAGTTTGGCAAGTAAATGGCATTTTATTCATGATGTTTTTGGCTGACAAAGGTTGCCTTTGAATTGAGATTAATTTTATGAAATGCAAGGAGCTCACTGCTTCCTTTTGAGGAATATTTTATAAGAGAGAAGTAGACAATTTTCTTACATTTTTGTTAAGTAGCAACTGTCTTTTATATTTTACTTTACAAAATTGAATATTAAACATAGCTTCTTACTTCTAGCTTACCATTTATTTTCAAAACCCATCTCCGTCTGATGACTTTCCTTATCTGGCATCTGAGAACAATGAAAAGTCTGAAAAGTTTATTACTTTTAGAAGCAATCATAGTCAAAATTCCACTTCTCATCGGACATTCCCTTGTCATGGGAAAAATAATTGAAACTCATCAGGTTCAATTTGGTTGTCGGAAGGTGGCGGCTTAGCCATCATTAATGCCCTTATCACGTACTTCAGTCAGGGGGGTACGACGTACGCGACACTCCCACTGCGAACCCCCTCAATTACATATCCAATCCGATGAGACCATCGAACCATTCCATATCCAACACCTTACCCCAAGGATTTGTCTTAAAACTGCCACCCTTAATTACTTGTAAGCTTCTCGCCCCAGAAGCATCCCCCGGGCAAAAGTTCAGGCAGTTTGACTTTGCAATTTGGAAGTGCAGCGGTGACTCCCTTATCCTCTCCTAGATTATTCTTCTTTTGGGAGCGGACACCCCACTGGGCTGACCATTGATTAAATTGATGATGTTTGATGACTTCTGAAGCCGATTTCATCGTAGATTTCTCCCGTTAACAATATATATCGATGGGGAGCAGGCCGGGCACACCGACCACATATGGTGTGCCACCCCCCGATCATTACACTGCATTCGACATGCATTGGAAAGCCTTCAAGTCAGCTACCAACACCAGAGTGGACCTCTAAGCTACTGTGTGTGGTTTGTTACAGAGAGAACAAATAAGGACCTTAAATGAGGCTTGATTTCAAATTGGAAAATAGCTGATTACTACTTTATTAATTTTATTTTATTATTTATATCTATTTCATACTTTAAATGAAAAAGTGAATCTGTTCTATTTCGATTATAAATAAAATTAAAGTATGTCTGACTTTAGGTCAAAAGGACTGACTAGAATTATAAAACTTTACTAGATTTTAAATATATTAAAAATTTAAAAAGCATCTCTTATATATTTTGTATAATTTCAAAGTACCACCATTAAATGTAAAATATTTGTATGTTTAAATTTTGCATTTATTAAATCTTATGATAATTTCTATATAATATTTTTTACTTACTTCCCTAACCTACAATATACATTTTTGTATAAAAACAATACATTTTTAATAAATGTGTGTTAATCGATACAGTTTTATGAAGCTTTTATTTAATAAAATATATATAAATATATATTTAGAATTTAAATAAATAGGTTTTATTAGAACCACAACTTGACAAGAATAAAATAAAGAGAACTTAATATATGTATCTATTTAAATTAAGTTTATTTAAATTTTATACATTATATTTTTATTTTAGGTGCATTGAATCTACTGTAAGACGTATATTATTTTCTTGGAAAAGGGAAGGAAGTGAGTGCCGAGAAACGCGACTCCTTTTCATATTAGTTGGCATGACTAGACTAGGTCAGGCCCGTCCAAAAGGCGGCATTCTTTTGAGCCTGAACTCCCCTGCTGACCTTAATTAATCTTCGGAACTGAACCTGAGCCCGGCACCTACATCCGAGTGGAATGCAACCGGCAACCGGTGACCGGCGACGGGCGACTGGGAGCTGGAAACTTGCAACTTACAGCGCTGTACTGAAACTGCAACCAATGTTGATTAATGCCGCCGCGTGACTGGGCGTTATTTTCCTACTTTTTTGTGTTGTTCGGGAAATGAGTTGGACGAGGCGTGCTATCAACTAATTGCGCTGCATTGTGCGATGTGAAAGATATCTGGAGAAAAGTGGAAATTCCAATCCTATAGTACCCGCAGAGAACTTCCGCCTGGCAGAGCCGTCAAAGAGGCGAAATTTCAATGCAAATAAAGAGTATATATAGGTATATATATATCTGTCTCGCTAGTTCGAGGGTTCATCGCTGACTTTGACTGCGATTTTGTGACAAACGCCCCCGGGGTGCAATATATATTTTCCAGACTGTGATGAAAGTGTGAACGAAAGTCCCCTCGCCCTCGGCCAACACAAAAACGGATGTACGAGTGGAAAGTTCAAATAGAATTTAACCCCAAGCGCATATTTATACCATGTATTTCCTCCTACCTGACAGTCTCCACGTAAAACAAATAGCAAATGAGACAAGTGTGTGTGCGGAGTGGGTTAAGTGTGTATGCGGTGGGTTAACCCCACTGTGTCGCTGTGCACCGCATTAAACCCTTCTCCTTTTGGCCTGCTGAAAATGACCCAAGGTAAGAGGAGATTTTCTCGCCGGCTTTGCATGCAGGTGAAAAGCGGATTCCGCCTCCCAAGTTCCCTCTTTTTTCCTCGCTTTTCTTTTATTTTTTTTTTTTGCTGCTGCTGAAGGTTGTTAGCCCGGGGCCAGAGGCGAAAGTTCATCCGGATGATATGTCAATGATATATCAGGGGAAAGTTGGCTTTGGCTGCAGTTTATATTTCCTTGAAGAAGAATAAACTAGACAGAGATCAGTTACCAGAAAATTTTTGATATATTCCCATTTACTAAACAGTTGAAAATCCCCACAAATTTGCCAGATCTTACTTGGAAATTTACCCGTCTGCGTGTTAATTAATTTTCCTGTCCAACTTTTCAGTTTCTAGAACGCGGTTGTCCACATCCTAGACCCTTTTAAGTTACCCCTCTGTTCAGTTGGAATGACAGATCACCGAAACCACTTGAACCACACCATGCCGTATAGGGCCTGTCAACGGAACTCAACCCGAAACCGTAACACAAACCCAAAGAAACTATAACAATAAAGACCGGAAATTAAAGTGTGAAAGCGGCAGGCAGGCAGGCAGGAAGTTGCCTTGATTACAAGTTTTCCAGAGGGGGGAGAGAGCGAATAAGTTTATAGACTACACACCTCGGAGCCGGCACTCGTATCTCCCACATCTCTCGCATCTGACAAATAGAAAACTTCACAAATGCATTTCAACTGCTGCTGACACAGACAGCAGCTCGAGTTCGAGTTGGAGTTTGAGCAGTTAGAGGTGGCCGTCGGCCCTGATTGAATGTTAAACATTTAATTTAAACTTGTCCACAGGCAGTCGCCCAACCCAAACCCAATTCATTTCAATGCAATCCTGGGCCAACAGCACTGAACCCAACCCAGGGAAACCGAGCAAGCCGAAGTGAGATACGGATTTGAGACGTAATTTATGCACGCACATCAATTCAAATGCATCTAATTTGGTAAACAGACCGAGGAGATCGGGGGGAGCACTCGAAGTAGATGGATATGCAGGGAGAGAAAAATTTCAGACCTTATCGGAATTTAATATTAAATATATAAATTGAAAAAAGATATTTAAAATCTATTAATATGATATGCAAAATTGTGATTCACAAAACATAAGCCTCTCAATTTAGTAAGTTAATTTATAAACTAACATGAATTAGTTAAAATTTAATTTAATTTGCAATTCAAAATACTTTATTTTATGCTACGGACCCTCTCTTTTATTTGTTAATAATTTTTAAGATTTATTTGAAATACTAAATAAATTATAAACTCGTATTATCTGCTATTTCACACCCCCCAATCAATCAATCAATCAATTCTTTAAGCATTAAATTCTATTCTGTTCAAAAAACCTATTTTCTTATCTCAAAAATTGCAAAAATATTTTCTTTTAGTGTCAACACCGCGTTGCTTGTCACACCTGCCTGCCACTCGACAGACAATCGGCTTAAAATAGTTTTCATTTGTTTTCGGCGGCGAGTGCAACATGTGGCATTGGCAATGCCACTAAGTAGCCCCAGTCTGCCTCATCAGCATCTGCTTAGAGAAGCGCCCCCTTCTCACTCCGCAGTCCTGCATAGTCTGTACTCCACAATCCACAATCCTCCTGTCCCCCATCCTCCTCGAAGAACCACATATATTCCAGTAGTTGGTCTCGTCTCGCCTCGCTGGGCTGCCGTACATGCAGCTCATTTAGTTGACATTTATTAACGTCACATAGCGCGCAATGTTTGACAATTAATTAGGCATCCTCAGATGCCGAATGACGGCTCCTGAGTAGCATCTACACAGCTAGATACAAATGCAGATAGAGATAGAGATACAGATACAGTTCCAGATGTCTAAACAGATACAGATACAGAACTTGAACTTGATTTGAGAGTTTGCTTGGATCCAAAATTAGATCTGCTTTAATTTATAAGTGTTATTTTTACACTTCAGCTAGAGGAGAGGAATAATTAAACAGTTTAGTGAATGCGTTCTTAAAATTTTAAATATTTTCTATAGAATTTTTAAGATTTTCTTTTACCAGTAATAAGTCTTTGGCT
>JAEIIJ010012886.1:0-20794 GCA_018904815.1 Drosophila ogumai | reverse complement strand
CCCTTTGATTTTTTTTGCGAAAATGGCGATGTTTTCATTTTTGGTGAAAAATCGAATTTTTAATATTTCATAAGTCCTTCACTGCTTTGCATGCTACTGACTACCATTATAATACCCTGCAAGGGTATAAAAATACAACTTTTAGCAACTAACTTGCTTTTTTGTACAAGTTCTTGCCATTAAGTTGCTCTTTACTTTGCTCTTAAATTACAAATCGCTGAGGTAAAATTGTACACTTAATTTCCAGGACTGCCGGCAGACTTTTTGTGTGCTAACAAACTGCATTGTTAAAGTTTCGGAAAAGTAGACTCTCGAATGTGACAAAACGGAAAAGTCCCTTTTGTTTGCATTCCCTACGCCTGGCTAATTTGGAAAACGCTTGCATAATCTCAGTGAAAAGAGACGGGTACGGGGGAGACGGGGGACGCCGGCGGGAACGGGGCTTTTGCTGTCAAAAATGCGGCAAATAAGACACACGACAGGGAGGGGGTGGGCGATTGCCCTGGGAGGGAAATAATGTTGTGATACCCTGGAAGTGAAGGAGTACATTTCCTATTAGGCGACAAGAGCAGCTTCTACTTGAGAAACACGTTTACAATTAAGCTACAATTGAGCTTATTTCATTATCCTAAAATACCAAAGGATAAACTGATGAAAGAAAATTAAGAATAATATTTTAGGATATTTTTTAATTCAAGGAAAAGTTGTTTTCAATGGTTTCCGCAGACATATCCAAGTGTAGATCACTACGAGAGATTTTTAGCCGCCGGAAAGTATGCAATAATTCTAAGAAACCTTTTGCCAGACTTTGAAGGGTATTTCTCCAGTCGTGGGCCTTATGCAGGAATCCCAGGCCAACGTAACATATCCCATCTTTGTTTCGCTTTTGTTGTGCGCCCTGGCCCGGCTTTCTTTCGGGCCTCTTGTGCCGTTGACTTTTGCGCCTAAGCAAAATTTGTGCCATGTGTTTTGTGGCCGCTTTGTTTGTTGGCCTGGCTAAAAATTTGCTGGCAGGCTGCCACACACGAGGACATCAGCGGCGAGGCTGAAACTGAGACTGCGACTGCGACTGGGACTGGGAGTCGGGCTGATCCTGGAACCGAAACTAAGGCACAGACACAGGACATGTCACGTCAGCGGCACAAAGCCCGAGCACAAAGGCCTGATAACTGCAGTCGCCTGATAAGCGGCGTCCCCGAAACAAGGACATTCCACCCACTCGAGGACAGGCGAAGAAACTGTTGTTCACAGCGCAAAATAGCCAAGAGTCCTTCCACCACGTTTCTGCTGGCTTCTCGCAGTGTACTCGAAACAGGAGGAGGAACAGGAACAGGAGCCGCTTAAGACTCTCTTCCCACCCGGAAGCACATGTCGCTCCTTTTGTCATTTTGCTCATAACGTTAATTTATATTCAGTTCAGTCTAAAAAAAAAATATTGCCAGTGGTAGTGGTGAAACAGTGAGTAGCCTGTGTGACAGCCATCGAGGGGGAGGAGGGGAAGTCGGAGGATGAAAGTGGTGGGCGCTAGCCTAGATCCTAGTCCTGGGAGCTGCTCCTCCTCAGTTGAAGTACTGCTGCTGCTGGCGACGACGCAAGGCCGGGGTGGCGGCCACAAAGCGACGGCCTGAGACACCCGAGCCGGAGCCGGACACCGAGACGGAGCCATCGTTGGCGGAGTACAGCAGCAGGGGGATCTCCTCCACGCTGGTCTGCTGCTGCTGGGCGGAGTTTCGCACTCCGGAGCGGAGCAGCTCGTCGGCGGAGAGGCGGCGCAGGGCTGGGGCAGCGACCGGAGTCGAGGCTGCCACTGGACCGGCGGAGGCAACGCCCTCCAGCAGCTGATCCTCATCGTTCTCGGGCTGGTCCAGCACCAGATCCTCGGGCTGGGCCACGGCAATGCTGTTGCCAACGGGTGCATCGCCCTCGTGGTCGGCCGACGAAATGGAGCTGCTCTGGAGCAGGGCCTCGATGTTCTCCAGGTTGGACAGGCCGTTGATCTGGAGCTGGTCATGGAGCTCGCTGGGAATGGCGATGGCCTGGACGTCCTTGTGGCCGGAGATGCCGTTGGGCGTGGGAATGAACTGGACATTCTCGGGAATCTGATCGGTGGGATAGACGGGCACCAGCTCGGCCTCGTTCTCGTTGCTCGACTTCAGCAGGATCAGGGAGATGGGCACGATCTTCTTGAACTTCAGCAGCACCAGCTTCTTGATGGCCACCGCTCCGGGGAAGACGCGTCCCTGGGGACCGGCGTGCGGCTTGGCGATGAGGGCCCGCTGTCCAAAGTGCTGGCGCCGGTGTCCAGGAACATGACGGGCTGTAGATGAAGAAGTAATATATAATAAATTATATTTTTATAGTTTTAAGCTTTTAACTAATGATTTGGTAGTAGCCCCAGCTGGGTTGGTTATTCGATAATGATCGTATCGGAGAGATTACTGAAAGCGACCTCTAACTCACCTTCGCTGAGGGCCAACAGAGCCAGGCCAATGGCCAGAAGAGTTGCCAACTTAATTGCCATAATGACGGGGATGCTGGAAGGCTAAATGGATTCTGGGACTGGAACTTGGACTTGGACTCGGACTTGGACTTGGACCTTGGTGCGTCGCTGGGCGAGTGACTCTATTAAATGGTTCAACAAGTGCCCGGCAAGACATTTTATACATGGGAGGAACGTTCACCGGATGGCGAAACGAGACGACAGAGACACATAAAAATCACCCGAGAAGACAAAAGAAATTTCGCGGACAGAACACAGAATGGGATTGGATTGGATGGGATTGGATTTTTGGAAAGGGGCAAGAAGAAGAATGGTCTGCAGGCCGATTGGCAAATTATTAAACTATGCAAATGCTCGACTGATTTATGCACGGATTTCGGGCCAAGAACCAAAAGCCAAAAACCAAAAACCGAAAAACCGAAAAACCAGAAACCAGAAACCGAAAACAGAACAACACACAGATCCCCCCGCAGAACGTTGACTCCATTTCCATTTCCAAGACCAAGAAGTCCATTCGCAGTTGCAGTTTCCTCCACTCCCGCCTCCCCCCCCTGCGTGTTGGCTAATTTGCCCCGCAAATTTGCATTTTGGGTCGCCTCGAAAATACGATACAAAAAATAACACAAGAAGCAAAATAGCAAATGGCCCAGCCGGCTGGGTTTTTGAGCCAATTTTTTGTTTTTGGGTCAAAAGTAAGATTCCCAATAAGTCTTTCAGCTTCCAGAAATGGCTGCGAGACATTTGTCACTGTCCCAGGCTCCTCCCTCCCGAGGCAGGGTCAGGGCTCAGAGCCTGGACCAGATTCACCGTCGCCGTCGCCATCGCCGTCGTGTGTTCCCAATTCCGGCCAGCGGACATTTAAATCAATCAAAATGTATCGGGTCCATGGAAATGTATTCTTTTCAAGCCCATTCTTCTTGTGCTACTTGGTGCCAGCCATGGGAAGGTTAACAGGTCGAACTATAACTATGATTCCTAATGACTTACAACAATCTGGCCCTTATTGTTGGCCAACTCTATGGCATTGTTGGGGCGACAAAGCTAATACCCAGCCATTTATTAAAAACTAATATATATATAATACATTTCTATGACAAAAAAGAAAGCTCTTCAGGAATATTATAGCAGAAAATAATAAAGGAAATTAATTAGCTGGGCTTAAAGAAGCTATTTCAAGGCAGCTTTATGTGGTGGCTTAAAAAAGGTAGTAGATAAAAATAAAAAAAATTTCCATTTTAATTTCTGTTAATTTAACAAACCATCCACTGGTAAAAAATATGTTTCCCTTAATTGTGGTAATTTACAAAATGTAAAATAAGGAAACAATTAAACCATAAACAAGAAGGAAAGTACGCCGAAGATTGCAGTTTGTAATTTTTACAATATTTCTTAGATATAGTTGAAAGTTGCAAACATAACTCTGTATTTTATAGTCTCAATGCTTAGTTAATTCGCACTAGAAACTACTAAATTATAAAAAAAAAATAATAATATGATTGAATAAAAAAACATATTCTTAAACGCCTCAAAAATGCTATAATTTCAATTTGGAAAGCGGTTCTTTGTCAGTTTTTATTCATTTAAAAAAAACTGCATACCGAATTTTAAATTTTAAGAAATTAAAAAAAAAAAATCAAATTTTGAAAAAATTTAAAAAAATTAGTTTTCTCTCCGAAATGCATAGAAAAATACGCCAGTTGATGCTGATCAATAATATATATGATTTAAGGGGTCGGAAACGACTCCTTCGTTTTAATTACAAAAAAAATCGAATCTCTTAATATATCCACAATTTATTCTGCCATATTATTTTGGGACGCACTGTACTATAACGAAAAAAAGCTTCAGCAAAATTTAAGCTCGACAGCTGAGCCAAACTTTTCCAAGCCGCGCGATCCGAGAGAGTTTTTCTTTGTCGCTTTTCTCGACTGATCGAATCCTTGCTTCCTGCAAATCCGGAACTCGACACAATTTATTGATTTTATGATTTATTCGTTGTCCATTTTTTTATTTGTAGGGACGGACAGTGTCTTATCTAATTATGACTTTGCTGTCGGCAATTATTTAAATTTTCCAGTGCTACCGTCGGCGGCGGCGGGGCTGCTGTAATGATGATAGAAACGACCTCAAATAACCGCCCAACATATTTGCGGCCCATTAAGGGCGACATAAACAAATGTTTTAATAACGAAATTATGCAGAGGAGGCCCAGAAGTAGGAACGCCGTGTATTCATTAGCTTTTTGAGGCCTCGCAGCGCGAAAAAGATCCGCGCCAACTCCGTTCATTTCATGCTAATGGAAATGCATAAAAAAAGCATAAATACTAATTAGCCAACTGTATGGGTGTGCGTGTGTCTATCCATGTCGGTGTGCTCCTATGGTTTATGGCGAAAGAAGAAAGTTGCCCCCCAAGTCGGGGTCACCTCATCTCGACACCTCAGGTGCGGGGTCAGCACAGCACAGCACACACATGTATATATTGGAAAGTTAATAGGGAAAGTTATATTTTTAGATCTTGGCTGCGAAAAGATTCCCGGAATTAGCACAATGCTCCACTTTCGACGGAAAGAAATCGCCACGGAAAAACTCATCCACCAAAGTTCAAGGGGATCTACATTTCTCCAGACCAATTATTAATTATTTTGTATTATCATTGTGAACAAAGATTTGGTCTAATTTTCAAGGGGAGCTTAAAAAGAAAAGAGAAAACTAAATCAATATGTAGTAAATTAATATTTCAGGTAAAATTAATTAATTAATGTAAATTATTTATTAATTTATTATAAGGTATCCTCTGAATTATATAAAATTAATTTATTACACATTGAAGGTTGTAAGATTTCTATATATTTCTATAATTCTAGAACACGAAAATGAACCTTGAAATCAAGGCAAGACACACAAAAAAATCATATATTTCAGGATTATCTTTTCTATTTTCCTTTCTTAGTTTTAAATCGAATTTCATTTGTAGAGATATTTTTGAAAATTGCAAACTTCTGACTTGCTAACTTCTGACTGAAATTATAATACCCTTGCAGGGTATAAATATGTCTTCTTAACGGTCAAAAATAACTACGAACGATTTTTTTTAAATACATGCCGACTTTTCTATTTCCAGAGTGAATTTCTAAACAAAGAGCGATTTTAGTTAAACATTTTTATGAGTATAGTTATTATTTATATATTTTTATATCATACTTTTATTTATATATTTTAAGTACCTTGCATAAGAACAAGCTTTGGCTAAAATATGTGATACCCTAAAGATGTATATAAAATATAAAATAAAATATTGGGTATACAGTTACAGAACTATGTTTTTTCTCTTAGAAAATACAGCAACTTTTCAACCAATTTGGTGTTTTTAAAACAAAGTCAAAGTAAGTATGTTAAGTAAAAAATTGTTAGAAAGCTTTTGTTTTAAAATTTAAAATTGGAAACATTTTCTAAAAACAACAAAATTCGTAAAAATTCTTTTATAATAATTTATTTATGCCTTTTGAGGCTCGAGTCGATATATCATTAAATTTAAACGGACAAACGGACAAGCTCTCTAACAAAAAGCCTGCTCATGCTGATTGGGTCGAAAGTGTCTCCGTTGGGCCTTTTTTATTTATGGCCCAAATTATGCATAAAGAAAGAACAATACGGGCATAAATAAAAATTAAAAGAAGTAATCTTTTAAAATTGGTCAAAACTAGAGCTGCGTTTCTTGGATATTCGAAAACCTTATTTTCAATTTGTTAATTAAAGTAAAAAAATAATTCAAAAATAGATTTTGAAATATATTCATCAACTGCAAATAATAGTTTTTAAAAACAAATTTATACAGTCGAAAAAACATTTTTAAAGTTGACTTGGCAACGCAACCGAGAGACCGCTTTACGACTGCGTTTTATTCCAGGGCCCCAACTAGTTTTTTGAAATATTCTAAAACCGTTCGGGGGCTGCGACCTGCGACCTGAAATCTTTGGCCGGCGGTCAAGAAACCGCATATTGATTTACAGCCCCCAGCTGGCTTTCTGGCGGAGATAGAGAGACCGACAGAGAGAGAGAGAGGGAGCTTTGCCGAAGGCCCGCAGAATCACAGAGTCGCGCAGACTCTCCGCAGATCCCACGCTCTTTCTTCGCAGCGATTCTTCAATAACGATTGTAGACGGCACATAAAAAGCTCGGGTCGCGGCGCTCGCCCAAACAGTTCGGCAAAAGAAACGTCTATCTGTGGACCCCCAGCCATCGAGATCGAGACCGAGATCGAGCCTGAGAATTGAGAATTGGGACTCGAGAAGAATCGCTACAAGTGGGAATTGGCCAAGACCGAGTGCGAGTGCGAAGTGCGAGTTCGTGTGAGACAGACAGACAGAGGAACGACCGACCAACCAACCCAGCGACGACCATGACCAAGTTCGTGGTGGGCCAGTGGCTGTGCCTGGTCCTGATCCTGGCCCTTGGCCAGGCGAAGGCGGCGGCCGTCACCCCGGCACCGGAGGTGGAGCAGTCTACGGAGTCGCCCATCGCCGACATGGCGCTGATTGGTAGGAATACCTAGCATAGCTCCGACGGACTGCCCCCGAACCCCCTATTAATCTCTCTGCATGTGTTTCTCTTCCCCTCTCCTTCCCAATCAATTTTTTTCATGTGTTTTGTTTGTGGTGTGCCCTATTTTTTTTCTGTGATCTGGTGATGCCCCTGATTTCTGTGTGTGGAGCAGAGGATGCGCCCATGGCGCCGAAGTCGCCCACAGAGAAGCCTCCCGTTGCGGCGGCGGCGGCTGGCATGGAGAAGGCAGCAGTACCTATGCCCGTGGCTCCGGTTGCGGTGCCTGGACAGACCCACACGGTGGCCGACTTCATCATCCATCCGCTGATCGCCTTCAAGCCGCGCCAGGCCTCGCTGGAGGAGATCCAGGGCAAGCAGGCCGCCACGCCGGCTGCCAGCACACCCGCTGCCCCGAGCACCTGGCTCTTCGGCATGAATCCCGCCCAGCAGCTGGGCTCCTCGTTCTCCACATTGGCCGGCTCCGTTTCCGGCTGGATCAACGATCGCCTGGGCCAGCAGCTGCCGAGCTTCGTGGAGACGCCGGTGCAGACCAGCTCGACCACCGCCGCTCCCACCGAGACCAGCACCCAGAAGCCGGACATTGTGGTGAGGGTGCAGCAGAGGCCGTCGAGGAACGGCAACCGGCGGGGCAACGGAAACGGAAACGGCAACGGCAACTTCAATGGCAACGGAAACGGAAATGGAAACGGCAACAGGCGTCGCCAGCGTCCCAACCGCTTCAATAACCGCCTGGACTCGTTCGAGGACGACTACTACGAGGACGACTACTTCCAGGGCAACAGGTTCGATGAGGAGTTCGACGACGACGAGGACGACCTGTCGCTGGAGCACTTCGAGGACGACGACTCCCTGGAGCTGCGTCCCCAGCAGAAGCCCAAGCGCAAGCAGACTCAGACGGCCGCGGCCCAGAAGCCCAAGAGGAAGCAGCAGAAGCAGCAGCAGCAACAGGCCCAGGAGCAGGAGCAGGAGCAGGAGGAGGTGGCCCCGGTAGTGACCCACAAGCGTCGCCAGAGCCAGAGCCAGAACAAGAAGACCAAGGCCCAGAAGAAGCCCGTCCAGGTGCCCGAGGACTCCGATGACGAGGAGGAGCTGGAGGATGACGAGCACGAGGACGATGATGACGAGGAGGAGGTGGTGCAGGACGACGATGGCAGCCAGGAGCAGGGCTTCCTGCCCGAGCCGATCTTCGGCTCCTCCAGCTCGACGCGTCGCTCCCAGAACCAGCCCAACTTCATCCAGCGCGGCCAGCAGAGCCTGATCAGCCAGATCCGGCAGTTCACCCGCGGCCAGACGCCCGCCGAGGTCGGCACCAAGCTGCGCCGCACCTCCGGCTCCGCCCAGACCCGTCGTCCCCAGCAGGCCACGCTGCTGGTGAACCGCAACGGGCAGACTGTCTACGTTGCCCCCGAGCTCCTCGGCCTGAACCAAGCCCAGCTGGGCTACCCCTACGCCTACCAGGGCCAGCGCCAGCGCATGCCGTCCGCCGGTGCCTATCCCGGGCCACCCCTGACGGTGCCCGTGCGGCGCCAGGGTCGCCCCACCCAGTACATCACCATCCCGTGGAGCCAGCTGGGACTCTCGCCGCCGGACCAGCAGTCTGTGGTCTCCCTGGCCGAGGGCATCCAGGCCCAGCCGCTGATCCTTAACATTCCCCAGAGCGCCATCCAGCCGGTGAGGGGATCCGCCGCCTCCGGATCGGCTGCCCAGCAGCAGAAGAAGAAGAAGCGACCCCAGTTGACGGCCTCCGCAGTGCCCCTGCTGGCCGATGCCTCCCTTATGGACATCTTCCAGCCACCTCAGATCCCGCCCTCGCGCACCGGATCCACCAGTGCGTCCTCGATCAAGCCCATCAATGCCCAGCCCGTCCTGATCGCCGCCAAGCCCGTGAAGGCCGGCGGTTCGGGAGTCCTGCCCACGCGCATTCGTCCCGGAACGATTGTGGAGAAGGCGCCGGCCATGGATGCCATGGAGAAGCCCGCCATGGAGGCCACCGAGGTCAAGCAGGAGGAGGCGGAGCAGCAGCAGCAGATGATAATGCCGGCCGCCTCCACGGAGACGGCTGCCCAGATGGGAGCCTCCGAGCAGCAGGAGTTCATCATTGTCGGAGACGATGACGAGCCCGGACTGTCCCGACATGTCCAGCCCGCCTATGGCGATGCCCGCTATGTGTCCTACGGCGACTTCCATCCCTACTTTGATCTGCTGACCCAGAACAGGCGATTCGCCCTCAGGAAGAGCGGACGCTCGCTGGAGAGTCCCGAGGAGCAGGCATCGGGCAAGGCCCTGACCACCTTCCAGAAGATCCCGATGGAGGAGATCAAGATGGAGGAAATGAAGATGGAGGAGCCCCAGTCCCAGAAGGAGGAGATCAAGATGGAGGAAATGAAGATGGAGGAAATGAAGAAGGAAGAGCCACAGATGGAGGAAATGAAGAAGGAGGAGATCAAGAAGGAGGAGATCCAGAAGGAGGAGATCCAGAAGGAGGAGATGAAGAAGGAGGAAACTCCCAAACAGGAAGAGCCCCAAGTCCCTGCTGTTACAACTCTGTAAAAAAAACGAAAACCCTCCCGAAAGCAAAACGAATCCAAAACAAACTCGAAATGATTTGAAATAATGAAGAATCCAAAAAATGAAAAAATAACAAGCAAAAAACCAAACAAACGATTTTTAATACCAGTGAAAACCCCAAAAGAAATAAATTTTTTTCTATTTTTTTTTTGCGTGTGTGTTAATGCCTTAAAGAGTCGCAGAGAGAGAGAGCCAAGAGCTGCGATTAGCATAGCCAAAAATAAGTTATTATTTTTTTGTTCTAACCAGTTGAAAGTTCAGCCCAAGATCATTGACCCTCGCGGGCCACAAAACCTGAACCCGTACCTCGAATGAATGGCTTATTAATGACGCCCGTGCGCTTTGACCGATTTAACGCTATTTCTTCTTTTCTTTTCTTGTTTTGCTTTTTTTTTTTTTTGCATTTCCATTTCCATAAATTTTAGTGCGGGGTCGAGCTTAATTAATTCCAAAATATTGAATCGATTAACGGTATCGGGCGTAGGTACAGTTGAGTGACCCGCGTCTGGTAATCGATCGAAGGCAACCCTGTTGAGGGGGTTTTGTGGCCATTAGCTTTTTGGGTGAGAAGGCGGAGAAAGAGGACTCTGGCGGAGTTTCTTAGCCGTCAGCTTGAGGTAACTAAAAAGTAGGTAAAGATCTTTGATACTTTTTTCGATGAGTTAAAAATGAAGCTAAGGATAAGCTTGGTTAAAGCTAAAAGTCAGTTTCAAAGAGTAGCTTTCTAGGAAAAGTAATGGCTTAAGAAGCGTTAAAGAACAAGCTTTTTTAGAAATATATTTGTTATAGTAGAAAATTCGTAAAGTTTTGTCAGAGAGTTTTCTAAAGTATTTGAATTATTTATAATGAAATCACTAAAGAGTATAGAATAGTTAATCATTATTTTTATAATATTATCCAAGAACTTTGATAACAAAAACTGCATGGCTTTAGTACACCTAAAAAGCCATAGATTTTTTAATTTAAAAATTTGTTTCTAAGAATTTCCCTTGAGTTTTCCTTAAAGATTTTAAAACAAAATACTATTTCAAGTCCCAGTGAATAGTAAATGCTTAGTTTAGCTTTATATATTTTCTTATAATTCTCTCCACGGCTTTTGCTTTTCGGCAAAGACACACACACTCTCCATACACTCTGGTGGAAAACGGGCAGCGATTCTCTCATTACAGCTGGAAGACCCCCGGGGAACGTTTAGCAAATCAAGCAGCAAGATCGGTCCCGCCGAGCTGAGATCTGACGAGATCCGATGGGGCGATGAAGAGCTGTCAATTATGGGCCCTGACGGCAATGGAAATTCGCCCAATCACCGGCAAGAGACCGGACCGGATTGGACCGCAATCAGGGGAACATTATTGGGCCAACATGCGAGCACTTGAAGTAGCCGCGTAAGAAATCTAAACAAAAAAATTGAGAAAAAATAGTACAACAAAACAATACGAAAAAATAGTACAAAAAATATAGAAGAAGAAATGTGTAAAATAATGTGAAAAAAATCCAAAGAACGTTGACAACATTATCGTCGTGGAGATTCGTTAATTATTCGGGGTTAACGCTCAGGCAAGTGGCGAGCACAAAAGAAATTTGGTTTTGGATTTGTATTCCGATTCGGACTGGGACTCGGACTCGGGGTTATTATTTTTATTACCATTCGTATTCAGGCGTGTGCAGAAATATGCATAAATTCCCCGAGGCAGAGGTCAGCACCTGCCGAAATCGGCTTGGCCATAATTAATGCCCGAGAAGGCAATGAACTTTCAACTTGCCCGGCCCAGAAGCCGGCTTAAATCAATTTATTAGCCATCTGCCAACGCAGCTTTCTTTGTGCCGTTGGTCCAGCGATTCGCCATTTCAGATTTTCTGTTTTTCTGATTTGATTTCAGATTTTGTGACTCTTCTGATTTTGTATATTGACCCCGTTGAACTTCTCCCTGGGCACATTCTTATGGAAATTATCTTTTATTCCGTGCGGTTTCTTTTTAGAAATTTCTGCTCGGCCTGTTGCCAAGCGGACTTTGCAAAATTAAAAAAAAAAAAAAAAGTAAAGAAAATGAGAGACTAAAAATAAATATTTATGAATTTAAAACTAAAATTGACCCATGTGCTGATTTCTTTTCTGGGGGTTGGAGAGGGGAAATACCTGTGGAAATCAAAAGCCGTTAGTCGCGAAATTTCACCAATTCTGACCCACTTTGGCCTAACAGTTCTTGGAGAACCAAAAAAGTTACGGCCTTCTCAAAACTTAATATTTCTAACAATTAAAATAGCTCTAGAACCCAATAAAAAGCTTCACCTTTGATTTTTGAGCAACCACCTTCCAAAATAAATAAGGGTTTACACCAGCCAGCCACCAGGCAGCCACCAGGAGGCCACCAGCCAGCATATGAATATGCATAGCATTGGATAATATCTGAATATATTCATACCGCTAAATGTCTGCCTATTTTCTACGAATATCTGTGACTTCTTTGATCTCCACGAAATCCAGTTCAGGCACCAGGAATATGCCATCAAGAAGGAATGCGAGGAATCAGCGACTATAACTGTTTAAATCTCTGACAAATTAGCCAAATGTTTTGTTTTTGTAGTAGGTTCTAGGTGAGAGAGAGGGTTTTTTTTCTAGAAAGATTTAAAACTGATTGAATATATTTTGAAACAACTTGTAACTTTATCAGTTATTATTTTTAAAAATTCTTTTTGCCACGATAATTTAGATTTATTATATTAAAAAGTGAAAATATAGTTAATTTTAAATTGTACATTTCCCTTCTTGAATTTTCCTATCTAATGATCACTAGATAAATATATATATAATATATATTTAAATCTATATTATATCTATTTTTGTTATATTAATAAATTTGCATAATGAATTCAATTTAAATATTTACCTATAAATTAAAAAAAATCATTAAATTGAACTGGGAAAGCGGGCTTGTCTTAGTTTTTTGATTTGGTAAATAAATCTGCATATTAAATTTAGGTTTATTTTGAATTTAATGTTTTTGCAAATTTTGACGATGTCAAAAAATGCAATAAATTGAACACTGAAAGCTTTTCTGAGTTGGTTTTTTAATGTTTATAAATCTGCAATGCGGAATTTAATTTAAATATTTACCTGCAATTTTAAATATATATTTATTCAGATATTTTTAATTAAACAATAGGAAAATATAGGGTTTTGTTCAAAGAATTCTTTAATACAAATAAAGTTAAAATCCATGCCTCTGACATCCTTCTCAATATTCAAACACTTTGACTTGCCAGAAATCTGAGACGAAATCGGAAATCGAAATTATTACTCACCGAAACAGAGCCAGACTGCGCCATGAGCTTCAACCACAACACGAGTGCGGGAAACGTTTACTTCGACCTCGCCGGGCCGTTCACAAGCCTCATTCTGAGAGTCGGCTTCCTGCGGGCCATCATCGATGTCCTGGCGCTCATCTGTACGCTCCTGCCCGCGGCGGTGGTGGCCTGGACCTGCCTCCGGCTGGAGATGCGCGGAAGCGCCTGCCACGCCCTGTACTCCACCTTGGGTCTGTTCTCCTTCGTGGGCGGGGCGCAGATGTTGACGTGCCACCACTGCTGGGTGTCGGGATCCTGGCTGGGGCTCAGCCTGCACGTGGCGCTGGGAGTCCTCGCCCTCTGGACCGGCACCCTGGGCATTTACGCGAAGAGCGTCCTCAAATGGCGGGAGAACAAGCAGCGCGACATTGCCGAACAGGAGCGACACATGTCCTCGAAGCACAGTTGGTGCGGCCTGCTGGGCTACCTGCTCCTTGTGGCCTGCGTCATCACGGGCGTGATCCTGATCTTCGTCCGGGAACTGGTCATGTTCCAACTGTTCCACCGGATCTTCGGATTCGCCGGCTTTGTCTTTTTGGCCAGCAGCCAGTGGTTCTCCTACAACACGGTCTTTGCGCGCAGGCAATGGGACAGGCGGTGGATTATAGGCCTCCAGCTGGCCACCTTGACCGCCGTCTTCCTAGGGGGCTACGATGAGGTCTCCCACATATCGTACGATATTGTTCACATTTTCAAGTAACCCACAGATTTCCCTGTTGCCTTATTTTGATTTTTGTTTAAATTAAGAAAAATTGTTGTTGAATAATTATACTTGCTTATTTCCTAAGATCTAGCCTCAGCTTGAATAAATATTTTAACTACTGTTTTTTTGAAAATGTGTTCTTTTTGTTGGAATAAAAGAAACCCATTTACTTTCTGTACCTTCAACCTGTTCCATATGCTTTTTTTTGGCAAGTCTTTGGGCCTTAGAAACCATTTCTTCGGCCAATTAATCACCGCTCTCGCGATCCGCTCCCTTATACGGCTTCGTCCGCCATGGACAAAGCCCAATGAGGGGCTATCAATCAGTGGATAGTTGCCCCCGACCCCTCATGGCCATGGCCGGGACTCCTCCATGAAGTCTATATATACATTCGGCGGTGCAGATGGGCTGCGAGCACTCCGCATGCGTCGCTGACTGGGAGAGCAGGTCCATGACTTGGCCTCTTCAGAGTTCTCAGGGCTCGGACTTGGGCTTGGGCTTAGGGTCCAACACTGGACTCGAACTGGGACTCGGCTCGAAAGTGCGTGTCGCTGATTGTTTTGTCATTAGCATGACCGCCGAGTCTGCGGTGATCTTCGACTTTTCGACTTTTGATTCTCGGGCGTCTGTTGATTTATTCAGCGCTTGTTCTTTTGTCCCAGCGGCGGGTCACTGAACTGAACTCTTTCATTTCTATTCGCATTTCGCATTTCGCATTTCTACTTTTCCCCACATTTTTCTATCATTTTGTTTATTCGTTTTCGGGGCAAAATATCAACGGTCCGCGTCCATCCGTCCGTCCACTTGAAATTATGCCGCCATCGACCGCAATTATGGCCCAGAGCCTCGCGTTCTGAGTGGGCTCTCTCCGGCCTCTGCCTTCTGGGCTCTGACTTCTGGCTAGAACTTTTTCGCATAAAAACCTAATGCCACGGCTGCGGATCGTACAGTTCGGCTCGGACTTTGCTTACAATTAGGAGTTAAAGTTAATTTTTTTGCAATTTCTGTTCTGCTTCTCGTGGAAGATGGCCAAGCTGGGAGTTGTCTGTCTGCTGGTGGCCAGCCTCTGTGTGGCTTTGGCTTTGGCCTCGGCCGAGCCCCGCTCTCAGAGCCTTCAGGGTCGCCGGCAGCTCCAGAGGGGGCTGCAGCAGCACCCCTACATATTCCTGACCATACCCCAGGGCCGAGCCAACGCCGGAGCCGTGGTTAAGGGCTTCGAGATTGTCGAGGAGGTGGACGACGAGGCCGACTTGGACCAGGATCGCAACGAGCAGAACGATGATAACGATAACGATGACGACAACGAGGACGAGGAGGAGGAGCTGGAACACCAGCTGGGCCTGAACTTTGCCAGAAGTGGCCTGGTTGACCAGGAGCTGGAGGAGGACGATGCCGAGCAGGACGACGACCAGGAGCAGCAGCTGCTGCCCAAGAAGACGCAGATGATGGTGGCGCGAGACCAAGCCGGTGCCATTATGGTGCCCGATGGCATCATCGAGATCGAGGGCCAGAGCGTTCTCGACGAGAAGACGGGCAAGGCCGCCCTCCTGGTGCCCCGTGCCGCCCTCGATGCCATTCCCGACGGCGCCGTGGTGGCCCTGATGGAGCGCTCCGCCAGCAGCAGCAGCGGTCACTCCGACTCCGATGAGATCGAGGAGGAGCGCGCCAATCGCGTGGTTGTGCGACGTCGCAAGAACAGCGGCCGCCGCAACATCCGTCGAAGGGGCACGAATGCCCGTCGTCGCCGCCGTCCCGTCCAGCGGCGTCGTCGTGGTGGCAACCGCGGTGGCAACCGTCGTCGCAACGTTCGTGTCATCCGTCCCGGTGGCGGCGGCGGCAATCGGCGGCGAGGCGGCAACCAGAGGCGCCGTGGCCAGGTCGTCTACCAGGGCTAGAGCCACCAGGAGCACTGCCCACGCTCTCTCTCTCTATAGTATTATAGTTAAGATCCCTCCACGAACCAGGACCACACGATGCGACAAATGAATAAAATGTGATATAAAACTTAAGCCCCTGAGAGTTTCAAATGATCAAAGGTTGGGATGGGATTGTCTGGATTTTTAATACAAAGAAATCTAAACACGATTATTTACTGAGAATCACTTTTCAGAAGACAAGTGCAACAGCAGTTTTTTAAGTTTTAAGAACATTTTCGGAAACTTCAACCTTTCCTTAGAGGTTTGTAGGAGAGCTTGGTTACTTCTGCAGCTCCTTGTGTCCTATTTGAGATCCAACAATATGCAATTATTTACCAACTCAGCATTGTATTTATCTCTTGGGAGTTCGAGGCTCAAGAGTTTGAGGTGTGAATCCAATTGGTTTTGTTTTTTTTAATAGAAGAAATAGTAATAATGTAATAAAATTTAAAAATGTTGTCAAGCTTAAATTAAAGAACAAATAAATGATTTACCTAAAAAGTAAAAAAAATGGTAACCTGTATTATGTTGTGCCTGAGGAGGGCCTCGGCGACAAGCAACAAAACGAAGCAAATATAAGGCCTGAGCCTATAAAATCTACTAGAAATTTATCAACTTAATAACCTAGAGAAATGTATAAGGAATATATGAAAATCTGAATATATATATATAGATGAATATACGGGAAATATATAAGGAATGTAATTAAATATATAAATAATTGTTTGAGTGCTTTAACTTATTCTTACAAGTTAAAAATTCTTTTTAGAGATCATACAAAAATATACAAAAAATAGTTTCTGGGTGAATTATATTATTTAACCCGTTAAGAGACTCTTCTTAAACTGTTATTTGTTCAGGGGATCAAACAAGAGATTGGTCCATATTTCTCTGTATCCCTCCTGGAATGCTATATGTTTCATTTAATGAATTCTTAATGCACTAGTTGTATTATGTATTAACTTGAATTCTAGTTATATAAAAATATATTGTATTTTACAGCAAGAAATTGAATAGAAATTTTATTGCTTAAAACTAATGCTTATTTGTACGGTTAAAGCTTAATAAAATAGATTTAAATTAAAGATCTTTGGGATTTGTATACCCTTGCAGGGTATTCAAATTGTAGTCAGAAGCTTGAAACGCAACGAAGGAGTCGTTCCCGACCCCATAAATCATATATATTCTTGGTCAGCATCAACAGGCACATGTTTCCAGGCATTTCGGAGAGAAAACTAATTTTTTCAATTTTTTTCAAAATATGATAAGGGGTTACATCATTTAAATTTTCAAAAATATAAAAAAATTTTGATTTCTTAAAATTGTAAATTCGGTATGCAATTTCTTTAAATTAATAAAAACTAACAAAGAACCGCTTTCCGAATTGAAATTATGGATAGATAGAAATTATGATAGATTTCAATAGTAAGGGTTAACTATCTCTCCCATTAGAGCGAAGATATATGAATGAAGAAACACCCCAAGGATATCTGAACATCTGGATTTTGAATTCTGATTTTAAGCTAAACTCTTGGCAATGTTCTGGGCCAGATTCCGTGGCTCATACATACCTTCTATACCCCCTTAGGCGCCCTTAGGTATTAACCATTTCCATTTTGACTTTCAGTTAATAATAACTTTGGAGATCTGGCTGTGCCTGTAACGCAGTAAATCGCGGCTGTAAAGCTTGTAACTTGTATTAATTGGCAAACGGAAATTGAGGCAGCTGGTGGAGCCGAAAGAACTGATGGCCCAGAAGCTTGGTTTGGCCCCAGAAAGAGTTCTGCTGCTTTTCCTCCGTCGCCTGCTTGACGTCTTGACGTCAATCAATCATCGGCTGCTCAGCGAGCGAAAGAAGAATGCTTTTTTTTGGCAAATGAGTTGTGCGAGCGGGGAAATTAGCATAAAATTCGTACGCCTCTGACCCGCGACCCGGTTCACTTTGACCCCGGGCGAACTTTGGCTAATAGAGCCGACTAGGTAGCCATGGTCCAGGGGGGCGGCAGGGGACTGACAGCCATCGATCAGCTGGACGGGGCTGCCAAAGTGGCTATATAATCCCGGGACAAGCCGTCAGTTGTCAGTCAGTTGTGAGTGTCAGCTCAGTGGCAACAAGTGAACCCATAAACCAGGAGACACCAGGAGCCAGGAGCCCATCTAGCACACACCTTTTCTCCGCTTTTTCAAAACCGATCTGCAGAATGAACGGCCTGCTTCAGCTGAGCCTGGCTCTGGCGCTCTGCGCCCTTTTGGCCCCCTCCGGCAGCCTTGGTGAGTTGATATAGAATTCCTTCCTCCGCCCCTCCCCCATCTAACACACTTCTTTCTTAACCCAATCAGCCGAGCGTCGCCTGGGCTACCGCCTGGGCCAGCGCGTCGCCGACCAGCAGGCCGAGGCCCGCTTCACCACGGCGATCGCCAACAAGCTGACGGCGCTGAAGACTAGCAGCACCACCACCACTACAGTAGCCCCCACGACAACGACACCCACAACCACACCCACCACTTCCTCGACTACCTCAAGCCCTACGACCCCTACCACAACCTCTAGCACCGCCACCACAAGCCCAACCACCACCGCCACCACCAGACGCTCCTTCGGCTCCGGGCCCGAGGCACCAGAAGAAGTTGAGGATCTGGATGATGAGCTGGCCCGCTCCTTTGACGAGGAAGAGGACGACGACGATGAGGAGGACGGTGCCGGCCTGGAAGCTGGCGGCGATGACGATGACGATGATGACTACTACATGCTGGCCTCCGGGGCCCAGTCCCAGCAAGAGCAGGTCTCCCCCGCCGGCGTTGCCAACTCCGGGGCGGTGGTGAGACCCACTGAGTTGCAGTGGCGCCAGTTCCAGGCTGCCCAGCGCAACCGGCGCCGCATCCAGCGGCTGCAGCGTGAGCATAATCAGCGCATTCGCGGCCTGCTGCGTCGCCAGCGCCAGCAGCAGAGGCGCAACCAGCAGCGACTGCGTCGCCAGCGGCAGCAGAATCGTCGCCGCACCACGCAGCGGCAGCGTCGCAACCGGAACCGCTCCCAGGCGCAGCGTCAGCGCCGCCGGCAGAACAATGCCGCCCGTCGCCGTCGCCAGCAGCAGCAGCGTCGTCGCCGGCAGCAGCAGCAGCAGCGCCGCCGTTTCATGCAGCTCCTGCGCCGTCGTCGTGGACGTCGTGTCTAGATCGCTGAGCCTGGTACCAGATGCTGAGAAATTGATCACCGAAATAAACTGAACTTTGTATGCAAATCAACTTCCTTTTTTTTTAAATTATTATTGTGGATCCTTGATCCTGGAAGGGGGGGCAACCAAGAGCTTAAAACGTGCTCTTAGGGGTAGATATCAAGATCATTGTTCTTTTAAATATTATTATTAGATTATTATTATTATTTTAAGGGGTTTTGTGCGAGAATCACGGACTGGTAGACCTTCGAAAAAGATGTAAAGTCTTAACTCTAAGTCCTGCCTCAAGGTCCTCCATTTGAAAGCCAAATCCTTTGCCTCTGCCTGGACTCTTGTAATAAAACAAGCTCTAAAATAAAATAAAAATTGTAAAGACTATTTTACATGGAGAACTCTCTTTTCTCCCTGGCAACGCCAGCTCTCTTCTCGCTGAATTCTCGACGGGGTCACCGCCTCGCTGGTTCATTGACATCCCGTCTCCACTTTCGCCCTTTGAAAGAAGCCAAAAGAAGCCCAGAACGTGCTGGGATTCTAACTGGGAATCATGGCCAAAGCCAAATATGAATATGCAAATGTCGGCGATTCGCGAGATATATGCAAATGATCATCGATCGGAGCGATCGGAGCGATTGGAGCCGGGGTTACGGGTCAGCTGCGATTATTTATGGCATTATGCAAAGCGTTTACAACGCCGGCGAAAAAGAAACCAGCAAATGGCTTTCTTGTAGGGCCCTTTCTTCGTAGGCCTAAAAGAGCCGGGCTAGCGCCTTCTCCCTTGCTCTCTCTCTCTCTCTCCCTGTCCCACCCACTGGAGTGTTGTAACCTCCGAGGGCCGGCAAGGGCCAGGGCCATGTAAGTGGTTACATATAAATATGCTGGGTCTCGACCCCAGAAGTCAGTCACAGGCAGCCCAGCCATCCAAGAGATCCCCAAGATTCGCCACACAGCCCACAGCCCTAGGAGCCCGTCCAGGATTAGCCAGAAGATGCATCTGATGAAGGGACTATTGATTGTCGTGTGCCTGGCGGCCTTTGCCAGCGGTGGGTGTAGCCTTCCCTTCCGCCCAGCTCTTGCTCCTCAAGCTAAGCCCTCCCTCCCTCTCTCTCTCTCTTGCAGCCAAGCCCCAGCAGACTTTCTTGGGTCGCCAGCGGGATGAGCCCGTTGCCCAGGGTCGCCTGAGTGCCTCCCAGCTTACGGACATCCTGAACAGCCTCAAGGGCACCACCACCACCACCACACTGGCGCCCACGACCACGACCGTTCCCAGCACCACCAGCACTGAAACGACATCGCCGACGGCTCCCACTACCTCGACAGGAACCTCGACTTCTACCACCACCCCAACAACAGCCACAGGCACAGGCACTGGTACAGGCACAGGCACCACAGGTCGCCAGTTTAACAACGACGTGGAGGAGGACGACGAGGATCAGGAGGTGGAGGAGAAGCAATTCCAGTTGGAGAACGATGACGACAACGACAACCAGGAGGAGCATAGCCAGGTGGCCCGCTCGCAGGCCAGCCGTCGCCGCCAGATGAGCGCCCGCCGTCAGCGCCAGAGGCTGCAGCAGCGCTTCCGTCGCCGCCAGCAGCAGCAGCGCCGTCGTCGCCAGCAGCAGCAGCAGAAGCGTCGCCAGCAGCAGAAGCGCCGCCAGCAGCAGCGTCGCCGTCGCCAGCAGCAGCAGAAGCGCCGCCAGCGCCGCAACCGCCGCCAGAACATGCGCCTCGTCAACCGCTTCCGCCAGAGCACGCCCCGCAGGAACCGTGTCATCCGTGTCCAGGGTTAGGTCCCATCCCGTCTCCACCGATTCCCCACCAGAAAATCCGAATAAAGAGCAATGATTGAATGAACCCCCAAGGACTTTCAGTGCAGAGCAGATGCCCAGGGCAGGGAAAGCCAGAGCGATCATCTTCAGATTATTAATATAGCTTTTGGTGTTTGGGTATGACCAGTGTCCATCAAG
Source organism: Drosophila ogumai (assembly GCA_018904815.1). Classification (NCBI taxonomy): domain Eukaryota; kingdom Metazoa; phylum Arthropoda; class Insecta; order Diptera; family Drosophilidae; genus Drosophila; species Drosophila ogumai. The sequence continues at coordinate 58 of JAEIIJ010012886.1, read as the reverse complement.
AGGGGTACTTGGGGATCTGTCCACCAGTTTTTTGCATTCTCCCTATGATGATGATGAT
>JAEIIJ010012883.1:0-12655 GCA_018904815.1 Drosophila ogumai | reverse complement strand
TTATTTGCTTTTAATTAATTAGTAATGAATAAAATATTTTCAGGAGAGGCAGAGATGTCGGCGGAGATGCACCGTGTGCTGGCAGTGGTCCCCGACTGTCGCACTATTTTTAAACCACACGTGCGGCAGTCCGGAGTTTAAATGCTGCAAGTGCCGGTACATGGGCGTGGACTCCGCCCAGCTAAAAAGACATCTGGGACGGGACCCACCACATCTTTGGCGCATGGAACCTAAAAAGAGTCCTGCAAATCAATAAGATGAAAGGTAAGTTAGTTATTACGATTTATATTAACACATCTTTATATATTTCAGCAAAAGCCAATTTGGAAAGGAGGACGCTCCCGGGGCTAGCATCGGTAATTGCTACGGACGACTTTGCCGACAATTGGAGTTTCGCCGATGTTGCTGGGGACGACGGCTATGCTGTATCTAACAACAGTTAGTTGCAAGGGACGGCGCAATGCCGGAACTAGCAGCATCCGCGATGCTGGGGTTGAGGAGCAGCCAGTAACTTTTATTTATTTCTATAGTAATTAATTAAATATTTTTAGGAAAGGAAGATAATAGAAAAAATGTGTTCGGTATGTTGGGTAGAAGCCCGGAGCGCGCGCGCGCGATGAACTGACACAAAGGGTTACACTGACCAAACTGAATGCCTTTCAAGGGCCGGAGCTCGCCTTATATAGCGCTCTGTTGCGGCAGAGTGTGACCGGCGCGCCCGGAAAAATTTGCCATTAGAGTGTGGCCAGATCCTCATTTGGCCAGTGTGACCCTTAGTGTCTGATCATAGCGCGCGCCCTTTTGGTTTGAATTTAAATTGGTGTCTTTGCTTTGAGTGTCGTTGACTTCATTATTTCTTTGTTCTTTTTCTTAATTCTAATTCTTTTTTTTGCTTTCTTTGACTTCATTGTACTTCATATTCTTTCTTTTCTAATTGTTTTCCTTAATTCTAATAATTTTTTTTTATTTCTTTGACTTCATTGTCCTTCATGTTCTTTCTTTTCTTACTACTATTGGTATCCTATTGTAACATATTTATATCTATATTGATATTAACATATTTATTTATGCGCGTTACGCGTCACAGGTTTACCAACCCTTCGATATAATTTTCATGGAAAGCAAATATGTAGATATACCAAATAAGAGATCTCTCGGAAGGTATATTAAACATTTAAAATCTACCTCCACAAACCTTTTAGAGGTTCGTGCTGTCATTAGAAATGCGTTTAAACACAACACCATACTTACTTATCGAACCGAACTTGAAGGGAGTCACCTAGGGCTACTTCTCTTTGTGGTTCTTCATTCCCACGTGCTAATGTACGCAGATGATGTAAAACTATGTTTGCCACTGACTAATTTAGACTCTTATATGCTCGTTTAAAGTAACTTGATTAACATGCAGTCCTGGTGCATTAACAATTTGCTGTTTGACGATCCTTACACCACCAAACGCCTTTATGTCCCTCTTGTTAGTCCTATTGTCGAATATGGTTCGTGTGTATGGTCACCTCATTATGAGAAGTGTCAAGACCTTTTTGAATCGGTTCAGAAAAAATTTCTTTTGTTCGCTCTACGTGGATTACACAAGGACCTGCCTTCTAAGTCTTCCCTCTCTTAAGGCTCGTCGGACCTTTAATAATACACATATTTATTCTTCCTATCTTTTAAGTCAATTAAATTTCTCAGTCCCTGCAGGACCTTCTCGTCTCTTTCGGCCGATCGCTCTCGATTTCGAGATGCATGAATCGCTCCGCGTTTTATGTTCGTTTTATAATGAATGCTATTGTTGTTGAATGTTATTTTCCTTTGTTGTTAACATACTAATTTTATTAAGACACCTATCCATGCCTAATGGGAAAAATTTAATATTTTTCTTAAATAAATAAATAATAAAACACGGGCTGCTTCAAAACCCGGCCAATGCGAACTTAATGTAAATTTTCTTTAACAATTAACTCTTATGAATCGGGCTATGGGGAAAATAGTTTCGCAGATAGAAACATAATTTAACACAGAAAGCTTTGGTATGCCAAGAATCCGGATATGGTCATATACATACATTATTGTTTATGGGTACTCGCCAGTGCATTTTCGCTAGTTTTTATAGTTTTTGTTTATTTATAATCTTTAAATATTTAATAATTTAGTCAACAAATGCTACACATTAGAGCAATGGGCTGCGGTTAATAAATAAGACACTGCACATGGAAGAGGAGTAGTAGGGAAGGGGCATTAAGAGTACATAGACTAGTGTTACCTAAATTTAGGCTACAGTTACGGCTAAGGTGGATCAGGTGGATCTTCTGGACGATCAGTCCCTCGTATGATCGCGTATCCAGTCCAGATATTCGGTGACGCGCGTGTAGACACCTATTAGGAAGTAATGTTATTTTAATAGCCAAGGATATATGTATATAAGTAACTTACCTGGATAGCCAGGTTCCCCGCACTTGTTTCCAAAGGAAACTACTCCCAGCTGGACCCAATGGGAATCATATCGCATCATCAGCGGACCGCCAGAGTCGCCCTTTTACAATTAAAAGAATATATGGAAATTGAATGTCGCCCTTGGACAAGATCAACTGCATTGACTGACCTGGCAGGCATCCACACCGCCATCCGAATATCCTGCGCAGATAAAGTTCTCGTTGATGGGCTGGAAGTAGCTGCGATCGCAGTCCTCGTTCCGCCAGATGGGCAGCTCCGCCTGCCGCTGGCTAGTGGACTCCTTGCCGCCGTAGTATGTGGTGCCCCAGCCCACGACGGTGGCCCTACGTCCTGGCAGGCGCTCCTTGGGCGGCATACGAAGGCCCTTTGGTAGGCACACGGGGATCACGTACTTGGACTTTCGTACCGGCTTGTCCAGCACCAGGATGGCAATGTCATTATAAAAGCCAATTCGGGAGAAGCTAAAACACAAATCAATAGGATTATACTACATTCAATGGAGTTAAGTGAAAGTAACTACCGCTCGTGGGTGCGCACTTCCTTAACGGCAAAGGTCACAGGATCAGAGGGTTCTGCGTCCGTGGAAAGATCAATGTCACCCAGCCGCACAGTAAATTGTCGCGCGGCGAACCTACATGGGAGAGGAAGAAACCAGAAGTTAATATCGATGGTGACTTCATCTAATCCTTAGTACTCACGGCTTCTGGCGAGAATCGCGGGTGCAATGCGCCGCCGTCAGGATGTACTTGGTGCCGATCAGGGAGCCGCCGCACCAGAACTCCGTTCGCTTGGGACCATGAAGGAAAATGGCCGCCATCCAAGGCCACTGTCCGTTGGGAGCCTCCACTCCGCCCACAATTCGACCCGTTGAGTACTCCTGCTGGCCGCACTCGTCGGGGTCTACGATGTTGTTTCCGATCTCATCCAGGCCCTCGGGCTCCAGCGGCACTTCTGTCGTCGTGGTTGTCGTCGTCGTTGGTGGCTTCTTTTGGGGAATGAGCACTAGTCCTGAGGTAGGCCGAGTGGTGGGTCGCAGTGTCGTTCTTTTGGTCGGCTGGGAAGCCTTTGTAGTCGTGGTAATTAGAGGAGGTCGTGTGGTCAGTTTCAGAGGCCTTTGGGTGGTCAACACGGTAGAGGTATCGGATGATGCGGCGGACGAGGACAAAGGACAGCATACTCCGGGAACGAAGAGGCTTTTGAAACACAGCGACTCCCTCAAGCTGCTCAGATTCAGTAGCAAGGCCGGGCAGCTGCTCAGATCCTCACAACGTCCTGGTCTTCCACTCGGCGTCTTGCAGTAGTTCTCCACATCCTTGGCGGTTCCCGTCTCATCGCTGGCCACCGCCAGCTGATCCTGGGGCCTCAGAGTGGTGGGCGTCGCTGCGGGCGTGGTGCTGGTTGTGGTGCGCGGCGTTGTGGGAATCTTGATCTTCTGCTGGGACTGCTGAGTTCCCTGGACCATTTGGCTTTGGACGGCCTCCTCATTAGGCTTCTTCACCTTCTGCTTGTTCTTATTCTTCTTCTTTTTCTTCTTCAGCTTCAGCTCCTTGTTCTCCACGAACATGGGCGAATGGTCGTCCAGCCCGATCCTCTTGGTGGCGACCTGGACAACGCTCAAGTTGGCTGGCTTGCCAGCTGGCAGTAAACTATTGGCGGATAGTGTTATTGGCAGAGGGTCCAGTAGTTTCCCAGAGACTCCGGGAATGGCTTCAGATTTCCCCAGGGGTGAGGATGAAGAAGACGTGGTCACCTCAGTGGTACTACTTAGAGTAGAGCTGGCAGAGCTATCAGCTTGGACCTTGTCCTCACTCTTCTCCACACCCTCCGCCTTGTTTTGATCTTGTCCGCCGCGAGTTATGTCCACCAACATGTGGCCGACATGGTTTAGTGCGCCCAGGGTCTCCGAGATGCGCTTGAAGGTGGACTGGGAGAGCTGTCGTGGCAGGGACTCGTTGCTGCCCTCAGTCTGCTCCTCATCGCTGTCATAGTACTCGCTGGAGCCCTCGACGTCTTCGTCTTCGTCCTCATCATCATCGTAGGCAGAGCTGGACTGGCTGCTGGCGGAGGAGCCACTCCCCGTGCTGGCCGAGCTCTGGCTTAGGCCCAAGTCCTCACTGAGCTGGCGGCCAAGGCGCCGGTCGTGCAGGTGCGGCTGAAAGAAAGACGCTGCCTTAAGAGTTAAAGTTGTGAATGTCCGTGGCAGCGATGCGCATCCTGGTCGCACTTACCGTCGTTGGTCAAGTGAAGAGGCTGCTCCTCATCAAGGGCATCTTCGGCTTGGGCTCCAGCGGGGAGTAACGTTCCAGCGGTGAGTACTGGAAGGAGAAGAAGACTTTATTAGTTGGTTGGACAAACAAACATTGGCTTAAGTTTCTTAATTAAAAAGCAAATATTTGAGATTTAGTTTGCATTAAAATAGTTTAAGATACATTTTTATTGTACTTAAATAATCTTCCCAAGTAAGAATTACCTATTGTATGAATTCCAATTGTTAATAGGAAAATATATTTGAATTACGTTGCCCTTAAAAAATCACGAAAACTACAACTAATAGTTAAATAAAATGTATTAGACAGAAAGAAAAAAATACATTTAATTTATATTTGAACTACTACCTAGTGGTCAGTTATGAAACGCACTGTCTGCTTGAAAGCAGGAAGCACTCGAGATCCGCTAGCTCCTAACTGACCTAGCTCACATCGAACATCGAACAATGGCCCTATGCAAAATCGTACGGAGCGCCGCGTCTGTTGAATAATGTCACAAATTGGCATTACGCATCCGCCCCCTTGTCCCTTGAATGGGAAAGTATGTCGCCGGTTATGCCTCCAGTACTCCTCCGCCGCCCTGTTTCCCCTGTCCGCCCATCTTAACCCCTTTCTGTTGTCGTTCAACTGAAGCGCTTAATGTTTTTTTAGCAGTGTGTTTACTTTGCTTGGCTGCCGTGACATAATCGGAGTCCGTTTGGCTTGGTCTGCTTTGGATTTTATTTTTTTTGGTTTGCCTCCTCGCGGTTGGCTTAATGACTTGACATTTTTCAACGGGAAAGATCTCTCCGAAGAGGAACTTCCTCGCGGGCTATTCTTTATGTAAGTGGACGACGCAGCGCCTCTCAAGGTCGGCAAAAACATAAAGATTTCACCTCGCAGCTCGGAAGGAAAACAATATTGATTATCGCTGTGATTTGGGTTAAGCTGCTACAGTTACGGTTTAATATCGCCTCTTTCTGCTTTTATTTTGATGTTTTCTTGTTTTGCTTTTATGCCAGATCCGAGCGCGGCTGCTCATTAACATTTTTCGAGGTGTGCACTGCAACTTTGCCACTTTCACTTGGAATAAAATTGCCCATACCAAATGGCAATGCTTTATTTTGTGTTTCAGCTGCCGGCATGGTTGTGCGCGCCCCAACACAATGAAGTGCTGGCCAATTATAGGGCTTATATAGAAATGATTTCTTGGGAAAAAGTGAATGCCCCAAGGGCCCTAGACAGAGTAAGCACATTCGCCACATTTAAGCGTGCTCTCCTTTCGGTTCATTGTTCATTATTCGGATTTTTTGCATTTTGACCCAAAAAAGTGTCACAAAGTGCGGCAAAAGAAAATGAAAAGCAAAATTAAATTGAATTCAATTTAATATTTCAAAAAATATTTTTAAAATATTTTTAGTAGTTAAAGGGCAATAACTTTTCATTTTTGAGAATGAAAGTTGGGAAATAAATGGTTTTCGTTCTAGTTTTGGGTAGTGCTCGCTATAAAATGAAGTACCGTTAAGCCACACATTAAGGTGCGCCCATTAATGCTGGCTTACGGCTATAAACAATTTAAATGGTGGCTAACTTCTAGTCGAAATAAATTATTTTAAGCCAAAACCAGATAAATGCCTGCTTTTATTTAACCCTCATGTTATAATGTTATTTTTTAACGTTCCTAAGCCAAGAGACTTTTTTTAGTACTACATATGTATGAAAATGCAAAAATGCGTAATGACAAATAAATAAAGAATTACTTTGAGAAAGTTTAGTCTTAGAAATGGAATCATCCCCAATATAACTTAGTTTTGGCAACCCCCAAAGTAACAACAAGCCTGAGTGTTAACTCCAGCCGTAATCCCATTAAGAGCCAGCCGGGAGTTTCATAAGCTCCTGCCAAGAGGTTTTCCAGTAATTGCCCGGCCAACGAAAGTGAAAATAATCCAAGAAAGGCACTTGCAGCAGCGCTGGAAAAGTACCAACTAATCCGCTGAGGGGGGGCAGAGGACGGGCAGAGAAACTGGCAGCTGTTTGGTCGCACTAACTTCCGAATCCGCGGAGATAACATTAAATTGAACACTTCATGGTCAGGCGGCATCTGCAAGCCCGCCGGGACTGGAGTTTTTGGCACCAACAAAGCCAGCAACAGACGGCGGCGGTGACAAGTTTTTCTTGGTTTTTTTTAGTGTTTAGAGTTGCATAATAGATGATCCGGCCTGGCGCTGCTATAATACCGAGAAACACGTACGAACGTGTACTTGGGATGCGGGGAGATCCACGATTGGCCTTGGTGCCGCCGCATCCATGTGTGTGTGGTGTGTGTGATTTGCATGCTAGCTGGTTTCTTTCGGCTCTGACGTCACCGAGCGGAAGCTCTATTGGCAGCAGAGTGGCGGGCAAAGGAAAGTTGCAAGCAGGCCCGCGTTGCACGAACAGTGATCGAGGAAACCCTCGCATCATCGGCTGCATTCGAGTTCGTTGCCTAAGTCTTTTGTTTTCCCTCGCCCATTTATTTATTTATTTTTTGCGCAGCACATTAGCACAAATTAACCATAAGCCGCACATAAATGGTTACAACACCTTTTGAACCGATTTTGAGATGCCCGAAACTGGGTTAATTATGCGTTAATTTTGGGCCCCAGTTCCAGCGGTTTTATCTATTGTTTTTATTGTAAATACCAACCCAGGCAGAGCAGAAATGGCGTCGTCTGCATCTTGCCGAGCTCCAAATGCCTAAAATGCAGTTTCCGTTTTCAGTTTACAAAAGCCGTTTAACATTTGCCGACAATTTTAGGTAGTCTCGTTCACTTTTTGTTTACTATTATTTAACACACTCGACGAACGGCGACGCGATGACGAACGAACCCAACGAAAACGACTCTGAACGAAAATGAAAGTGTTAAAAAGTGTTAAGCAGCGGCGACGTTTTTTTTTCGGTTTCAATATCTTGGCCTGACTTGGGCCACAACTTAGCCTTGGCGTTAACTTTTTACGAACTAGCAATTGCTTTAATTGAATTTTGTAATATTTATTTTTATTTCCCGCCGCTCCGATTGCGAAACGGTTTCGGTGAAAAATGCAAAAAATTTCACTTTTACGCCTTTTGCTCGAATTAAATCACCAACGACTGTTATTGCCTGAAGTCCAATTGCAGTTGATTTTACGATTTCGGACCTCTAGAGGGCTTAGTTTTTGGGTTTTTTGCTGATTCGGAGCGAGTGGAGCGGCCTGCTTCCGTGTGCCGTTGCTGCCCGAGTTCGACTGAAATTGAAACTGAAAATGCAGAAGACAAAACGCGACGCGGGCCCAGAGCCGAAGACACCCGGCCAGCAACAACATAACATTTTGTGGCGTCGTTTTCAGGCAGCTTTTGGCCTTAACTCCACTGCTGTTATTGTCGCTGGAGCATTTCGTTTCGTTTTCGTTTCGGCTTTTGTTGTGGAAGATCGGCAGCGATGCAGGCCGGCGGTTACGGGGGGCTTAAGAGGCGCGACGGTAGCCGCGAGGTTGTCAGCTGGATTTTTACTTTCTTCAGACTGGGCTGGAGACTTGGGCTGGAGCCCCAGCGCTCTCTCTCAGTCACGCTCTCGCTCTCCTTCTCTTACAATTCTAATCTATATAGTTTTATAGCCTAATATGTTCCCTTGAGCTGCAAACTCATTGAACCCAGGAGCCAATTTGCATTGAGCACTCGCCCACATGGTGCTCGACCTCAGGTATTCCCGCAGTCCGAAAAAAAATATATGTATTTAATATTTGCGCAACCTTAGCTTGTTTTCCCGCCCCGCGAAGCCTCCACCGAGCAATCGATCGAGTACTGTGTGGCTTTTTGGATGAATCATGCTGTGGTTTCCCCAAAACGAACCGAACTCTTTGGCCTGGCCTACTCCAAATGCAAATGGTTTAACCGAAAAAACCTATACACATGGACTCGCCAACACACATGATTGATGGAAGTCGTACTGTGCAGAGGAGAAACCCGACAGAAACTAAACAAAAATTTAAGTGGAAATAAGATGGTGGTAAATAATTACAAGGCCTTAATGAAAATACAACAAACTATCTATCTTCTGTCTTTGATCTGGCAGATCTTGTGCATCTCCCCTCCATAATGTCATCTTATCTTCGGCTCAATTGGTACATTTTGTCTACGTTTTTTAACCTTTTTCGCTTTATTGCTGCGGCGTCACTAACGACCGTGAAAAGGAAAAAGTGTAGAAGAGCGTGTGACCAACATAATTAATTGGGTATTCATAAGTCTGTGCCTCCGTAGAAATCCGAGCAGGCCCCATTGTTCGGCCCAATGTTGACACCTTTAAAAGAAAAAGCAGCGCGAAGTAAACTTATGACTGCCGAGGAATAAAAAATCAAAAAGAAAAAGGTGTTAAAAAATGAATGGCCTGCCAAAGCGGCTGAGAAACTATTATGCGAAAATACAGGCCAACCGGGGAGCCGTTGACAGAATTCGCGCTTTGCCCCTTGATGGAACTTAAAAGCTATTCCTAAGCTTTGAGCTTTAGTCTTCGATGGATTTGGTACATCTTTGCAACCAGAAAAGCTCGAGTCCTTGGGACCTTATTGTTTAATGATTTCTCTATTTATTTACAATTAAAAGCATTTGTTGGAGACATTAAATTACAATTCACTTAATCTACAGCAGCTACAGCGACGTCGCTTGATTAACGTTAAGCATCTTAGGAATTGAATTGATAATTTGTAATGCATCTTGAGTTTTTCTGTTCTTTCTTTATGTTTTTTTTTGTTCAACAATCGTCTAAGTTTAAAATTCATTGACTTAAAGCTTGTGCGTGAAAGCTTAAGAGTAAATTTGCGGTATACGCTTCGATATATGCGAACAATCAACGTTTAACACTCGGATGGAGCGACACAGAGAGAGAGAGAGCCGGCGAAAGCACAGTATGTACAGGTCAGAGGTCAGGGGTCTGCATGCCGATCTTACAGATACTCGTAGAACACACACCAATAGATGCCATTGAGGCTGGCGAAGAGGGCGGGGAACAGGACCCGCGAGGAGCGATCGATGTAGATGGCCCGCTTGAGCCGCTCCTGGGCGGGGGTCAGCTTGGGCTTGGGCAACTCCGGATCGGGCACCGACGGCGGCGGAGGCGGTGGCGGGGGCGCAATGGTCGGGGTCAGAATGATGCGTGACTCCTGACGCGGAATCCAGGGACCATCGGCGTCCAGAGGGGGACGAACCACGCGACGAGTGGTGGTCACAATCTAGGGAGATTATTTATTATAAATTTTTTGGTAGTTAATGCTAGCAAGTAGGCTGTACTGTACCCTCTTATTCTTGGTCATTTCATCGAAGATTTTCTCGATCTTTTCGATTTTCTCATCGGCCAGGGGCAGCATGGTTGCCTGCTTGCTGCCCGCTGAGTTGCTTCCTCCCGGCGGAGCCCCACCCTCTCCCTCCTTCTTGGTTGCATCCCCCGGTACCGGCTTGGGTGGATAGGCCATCGGCTTGGGTATGGGCGTGTCGCTCAGGACGATGTTGATCAGACAGTACTCCATGAGGGCCATGAACACGAACACCGTGCAGACGGACATGAAGGCGTCCACGGCCTTGAGATACGAAACTGGCGGCAGCGACGACTGTGACTTGGCGTGCTGCGTGGACAGGGTGAGCAGCGAGGTGACCCCAAGGGTGACGCGGGCGGGAGCCGCCTCCGGCTTGATCCAGAAGGAGACCCACGACATGATCACGATCATGCATGTGGGTATGTACGTGTTGAAGACGTAGTACACCAGGCGCCGCTTGAGAGTAAAGACTACCTCTAGACAGGTAAAGTTGCCAGTCGAGTACACCTGGGTACAGTCCGCCGTCTCGTTCCGGATGAGCGCCACCTGCGGCAGCTCGATGTTCTCGTCCACCACGAGAGGTGTGGTGGGGTCCCACTGGAAGATCAGGTCGTCCGTGGTGTGGGACACTGAATACATTAAAATTTTTGTAAATAGTATTCATTTACTGGCAAGTTCAATAACTCTTACGGCTCTCCATCTGCAGCTTGCACTCCTGGGTGTCGTGCGGATAGATGGCAAAGTTCATGATGCAGGACAGCTTCAGCGTCAGCTTGACCATGTACAGGATCGTCTTGTCCTTGTAAAGCCACATATAGTGATTGGGTATGGTCATCGTCTGAAAGGTGACCGACTTGGCGTTCTTGAAGAAGGAGTCGGGTCGCCACATGTTCTTCAGCCAGTCCACTTCCAGCAAACGATACTCCTGGGTCATGTTCTCCGGCAGTCGTAGGCGGTGATCCTTCCAGGTTTGAGCGAAGAACACATCTGCCACGTACGTCATCGAGTTCTCATCGATGGAGTCCAGGCCCATCACCGTCACATGGAAGTAGACTATCGTGGGCTGGCCCTCCTTCTTGGGCGGTCGCATCTTATCGTATCGTTTGATGTCCTCGGGCAGGATGTCGGTAATGGCCAGACTTTGCCTGTTTTTAAGGATGTGAAAAGTTGTTAAATGGAATGGACTTGCACACGTCGTTTCCACTCACTGAAACTCCCCTTTAGCGTAATGCTTAAGGCAGATGGTACAGATCACCAGGATAATTATTTGGAACACCATTTCTGCGCTCTTCCTGAATGAAGAAGGAAGAAATGGGAAGAAGGTTGTATTTAAAGTTAGCATTGCTTAATGTAAATATATTCCTAAGACAAGCAACTAAAATGGTTTGAAAATTAGGCCCTAATCAATCCTGTCCGATCCCCTAGATCTCAGAAACTCTATAAGCTAATAGTAATTTAATATAGCCGAAAACCACAGCAGCTCTGGCTGATATCCATCCTGTAGCTTAATTTAGAATTAAGCATACAGCGTACAAAATAAAATAAAAAAAATATGGTGAAAAGTCTTTTCAATGCAATCCCTTTAGACCAAGGATATAGTAGTAATTTTAATAGTATTTTCCCAGGGAACTATTAACATTCAATGAAATGGCAAGGGTGTCAATACAATACTTACGCTAACAACAATCGGTTAGCATAAATCCTTCCTGTACACTTGTTTTTGATAAGTATTATTCATAATATCTTTCGCAGTTTCATGGCTCTTCCTGCACAATGGAGGTGACACCGACTGGCAAACAAACTGAAGCGATTCCCAGGTCTCTGCCTTGACCTTGCCATCAGGTGGGCAGGATCAAAGGCGAGCGCAGGCACTCGAAGGGTCCCCCTGGCATTGGCAGTGCATCGAGAGCGATTGGCACGAAAATAGCAACAATTATGCCGCTTAACAAAGTAAATAAAATGGGGGAGAATCGGAGAGACAAAGGGACAGTTGCCCTCGACAATAGATAGCCTCGGCATTGACAGATGTCGCAGCCCACCGGGGTTTGGCAGCCCTGGCAGCGGTACCTGTCGCCGTCCCAGTCGCTCGCTGCACAATACCGTCTTAATTCACAATTAAAGCCACTCGAGGGGCGGTTAGGAGATGGGAGGCGGCTGGGGGCTGGAGAGCCGTGCCTTAAGTGGCCCATGCGCCTTTCTATGCGCTCGCAGGATGCCTATGCCTGCCACGCCCCTCGCCCCCACTCACATGGCGAACGTGGAGAAGAAAGCGGGCAATGAAAGAATCCTGCCAATGCTGCAGAGCCCCCATTAGACAAGGACAATTGCCGCGGTACTTGGCGAGGCAAAAGTCTGTAGTTCCCCTTCTAGTTGGGAAATTGGGCCAACTTAAAGAATCAATATATTTAAATTTCGAACAATTTTAGTTTAAATACTTAGTTAATTAATTGAAATCAATAATAAATCGGTAGACAGAGGCTATCAAACGTTAAGGATATCCGGCATCGTAATAATTCCAGATCTTTCCAATAAATACCGATTTTTGTATAATTTCTGCTTTAGTTTACATATTTATACCCTTGCAGGGTATTATAATTTCAGTCAGAAGTTTGCAACTCAGTGAAGGAGAC
>JAEIIJ010012882.1:0-25156 GCA_018904815.1 Drosophila ogumai | reverse complement strand
TTTTTTTGTCTTTTGCCTGCTTAGTACATTCAATTTTCACTCTTCTTGGCCCGGCCAACAACATCTCGTTTGTCAGGGCCCCAAAACAATGGCCAAAAGGGGCGAAAGGAGTGCAGTGAACAAGTGACCCGGGCTTAAGTGCTTTGTCAAGCCTGCAAACTCCACATGACCGAGGGCCACATGGCGGCCAGTCCGCCAGTCCGCATCCAAGCCTGGCCCGAACTGACCAACCGAGCTGAGGAGAATGGGGTCTACTGGTCCGCTGGTTTCTTAGCCTCAAGTGCCTCAAGTGCGTTTGCGACTGTCTACACACATGTGAGTTTTGGGCCCTGGCCTGATGCATTTGTAATTTCCATGCCAGCGAGCGTTTTGTTTCACCAGCACCGGGTTATATAGTGCCCAAGGTAGCAGACGGACGGTTTACAGGGTAACTTGGCTAACTTAAATAAGTGGAGTCTAAAGATACGAACTATGATATATATTATAAAATATATATAATATATACATATATATTTACGTTTTTAATTAAGCAAATAAATTCAGAGGGGTTGATGGAAATTAAAAATATAACCACTTCTTTGCCTACTTCTGATCCAAGAATTTTATTAAGAAAAGTAACTTTTTAAAATTAACTAATTAATTCTAAAGAAAGAAGTTATTTTCATTTCTCCTTCTTTTTAGTTCCTATAAGAGAAGGTCATACTTCTAAACTCTATTATCGCACAATTTCCATATGAATCAAAGATAAAGCAAAACATAAATTACCAAAAACGGGAGGTTTACTCTACAGAGTTACACCTGTAGCTTTCGAGGGAGTCGGGCCAAGAGTATGCCCCGGGTTGGGGTCCGTAGTCCGTTAGCCCAGGCAGGCGCGTTATTAAAATTGATGGCATTTAATTGAACTGGCCATCAACGTCAGCCCACAGTGCTGTTTCTGGTACTCGTACTCGTACTCCTAGTCGCAGTCTTAGTCTCTTACTATTTCTGTTTCTGTTTCTGTTTCTGTTTGTGCTGCTGCCTTTTCCGCTCTTTTGGCCCATTTGCGATGAATGCCGGTAAGGGAAGTGCCAGTGAGTACAACGAGGGAAGGAGGCTGGATGCTACAGTGGCATATGCTAATGCGCATTATGTGCCAACTCTCCGGCTGTCATATATTTCTCGTCTCCCAAATGGCCATTCTCCTGTCCAGCCAGGAATATAGGAGACTATGTGTGTGTGTGTGTCTGTGTATAATCACCGCTTTTACCGAAATGCACACGCTGACTTCATATTTCTGCCAATTTGGCTTTGGCAACAGGCAAACAGGCAAACAGGCAACAGGCTACAGGCTACACAACCAGCTAACACCGGGGCGACCCAGAGATTTGAAATCACACTTGTGCCTATTGCCAAAGTGGTGCAATAAAAAAAGTGAATGTTGCCCCCAAGTGGCACCCGGCAGATCCGATCCGATCCGCAGCGATGCTATCCGAGGCGATCCGTTGCGATGCGATGCTATATAGACAGGCTCCTCCATCTCGTGCTCCTTTGGCGCGTCTTCAAATGGTCGTCGTCGTTGTCGTCGTCGTCGTCGCTGTGGCCATAAACTGCTCATTTGACTTTGCTAGATTTACGTTGAGCAGTTCGCCAGTAACCCCCAGTATTCCCTCTCGAAAAGGAGGCTCTTCCCCTATGGTAGCCCCCTCTAAGAGTGTGCGTAGTCGAACGTGCCGCCCCAGTCAGCGATAATTATGATGAGGCCAGATCGTCCCCAGACCAAGCCAAGAAAAGTAGTCATCGCCAGAGTTATAGGGAACAGTGGGTTTCAATACCATTTTTAATATTTAAATGGTTAATTTTGAAAGGGGAATATATGTGTAAAAATTTTATAAGACTTTGTGTAGCAAGGGAGATCTTAATTAAACTTTAAGTAACATCCACAAAATTACACATGTTTGTGTACTTTATTTTTATTTGCAGAAAAACTATTCTAAGCAGATATGAGAGTGGATTAAATAAAACAAAATACCACAAATATATGTAAGAAATCAGAAAACCATAAGTTCTTCAAACTGCTTCGGAATAAAAAGGTACTTAACATATTAAAGATCTTAGAAATATGCATAAAAATAAAGCAAGACTAATCATAGCTCTTAACGAGTAATATATATAAAGAACAGAAATCAATCTAGTTAAGTACATTTAAGGTCAAAAATCAACTCCTTAAATAAACAATTTTAGCAATATAATAATAATTAAATAATATATATTCAGCACCATCAGACCACTGTTCACATGCACTGTGTGCAATGTGCAATGCGGATCTCGCACCAAATGCGACTGCAAAACTTGCAACTTTAGAAATGAGAAGCAGACGCGTTGGGGAGATGGGGAGAGAAAAAACCCCAGCGAACAATAAATTACAAAAACAGTTGATAGGGTTTAATGTGCACTTGGTGTGCGATTGGTTATAATTGACAGTTCGCTTGGCTGAGTTGGCTTGGCCCGGCTTGGCTTGGCTCGGCTCGGCTTGGCTTGGCTTGGGCCAAGCTGAGAGCTCTGCAAGTCCAATTCCGATGTCGAACTCGAACCCGGGCCCAACTTGGCGACGTGCTTGGCCAAGCACCACCAGAAAACACCACCACCGAGAGCCACCACACCACCACCACCACCGGCGTGTGTTACGTTTCTGGCCACTTAATTGCCAGGCGCGCTTACGTTGATTTACTAGTTGATTTTTATATGAAACTGTCGTATTTAACTTATAATTATGAAACAACATGGCTGCGTATCCGTGTCCGTGTCTAGCGATTTTCACACATGAACCGTTCGCTTTCTGGGCCACATCATTTGACCAACTTTGACTCCGGATCGGAGGAATACATTTTGGGCCACCGACGAGTCACATTGGATTTATGGCATTGCGCATACGCCGTGGGGGCAGCCGCAGCAGTTGATATCGCCACTATATAATATATATACCTCTCTGGCCTTAACTTCAACTACAGCTCCAGCTCTAGCTCTTAGTCTGGCTTTTTGTTTTAGCCATTTTTCACACTCTGCGGGCGTCTTTTGAACCTTGAAATAAAAGTTTTCCCACACTGCACACACGGCAAAACATTTCGATTTTCCTTTTGGCGGCTACCTCTCCTTGCACCTACCTTACCTTACCGTACCTGCTGCCTTTACCTGGCTAATCCAGCGCCTGATTCCCAGCCAGCCCAAAATGGTAACAGACGTAGACTCTGTGGCAGCAGGGAAAAAAACTAATGAGCAACAACACAGCGGCCACGGCGGAGGAGCGAATGCAAACAGCCAACTGCAAACTGCAAACTGCACCTGCCAAAGAGAGCCACAGCCAAGAGCCATAGATCCCAAAAAAAGGCCAGAAGAAGTCCAAACAGATAATGGTTAAACGACAAATACCCTTTTGTATAAGAGGAGACATTACTCAAACAATAAGGTAATTGAGTTTTTTAGTTTCTCTTTAAAAATTCTTTCAAAAATTATTATAAATTGTTTACAGCTTTAGAAGTTGAAGGAATTTTTATAGCATTATTATACATATTTTAAATTACCAAGTATTCTTTCAAGAGAGACTTACACTATAAGTAATATCATTTATTAGTCTAATATTTTTAAGATTAATATTTTCTGGTAGTTGAAGAGATGCTTATTTATGGCTTAGCCAATGAAAATATTTAGCTTGCTCTCCGCATTTATATATAAACAATTTTTAAAAGATTTTCTAAGATGTTTTTCCTTAATTTTATAACTTATTTAAAGATTAACTATTGCTGCTAAGAAATTATATAATTTCTTTAGAACATTTAAATTGATTTATTTAATTTAAATAATACAAAATAATAATTAATAAAAGATAAACAAGATCGCTATGCCCTCCATCCCCAAAGGGTATTTGCAGTCAGCGAGGGCTGCCCACAAGAAAATCAGCAAACAGCATCGCTGAGACGTTGGCGGCGCTTCGTTAGTGGCTGCCGTTTTGTCCCTCTCCGGTGCCCCGATCTCCTATCTCCGAATCCCTGGGTCGCCAGGCCAAGACTACCCCCCCCAAGAAAACGCCTCGTCCTTCTTCTGACTCCCACAGGTTTCTATTTTTTTTCGTTTTTGTTCCGTTGATTTGTTTTTTATGAGCAAATTGTGCAAATATCTTTGAGCTACAGAAATAGCTGCAAAACTGGAGAAAAAACGTTGACAACTAGATAAATTTAAATGAATTTCTGAGACTCATAAGCTGACAGCGAAATGGTCGATCAGAGTCGTGTGTTTAGGGGCATGCCTCGCATGGAGTTCTTGATCAAAAGGCGGTAGCTGACAGCCAGCAAAAAGCGGACATTTAATTGTTTTTGCTACCAATTATGTATTTGTCAAGTTAATTGGTATGTCAACGCAACTAGTTTTTAGACCAGCTCCATCTCTCTCCTCGTAGTCGTAGTCGGAGTCGGAGTCGGCGACGGAGCTTGGCCTGGCTAACTGGAGTCATCAAAGCTGACCACCGCCGGCGGAGCAAACGCCTGACGCATTGTCAATAAGCCGGCGACGACTCACGGACAGATGGACGCCCGGACACCGGACATCGTCGAAGATACGAGCACAAAAGCAATGCCAATCATGCAGGCATTTTACACCAAGCCTCTAGTCCAAGCCAAAAAGCCAAAGAGCCAAGAGATCCCAGAGCTTCAAAGAGGCACGGGGAGAAAAGTGTTTCACTAATTTTAAAATAAAACCCGAAGATATCTCTGATTTCTTAAGAATTTGTTAGAATTTTTAGTTAATAATATATAAAAAAAATTTAATATTATTATTATATTAGTTTAAATGAATCTAAGAAGTAAAAATTAAAACCTTTAGCCCACAGTCCATCTTATATAATTAATTTACAAAGCATAAATTAAAATATATATTGTTTATATATAGATCACTGTATAGAGCTAAGTCTTCATTAAATTCCATGCCAAAATTTGGTGAATTTTTCTCCCAGTGCACCTGCAACTGCGAAGGTGTGAAATAGCTGGCCTGCCAGCATCCCAAAACCGGACCCGTTTCAGGCAGCTTCGCTTGTCGCCATTGATTGTCAGCGCGTGTTCCCTCTCCTGGCGTTGATGGATGGACGGATGGATGGCCTGGCTGGGATGGATCTGGTCATGTTGGGAGCGCCAAAAGGAGTGAGGGGAGCGAGAACTGAGAAGGAGGTAGCAGCATCCCCTTCTTTGACTTATCGCCCGATCAGTGAGTGCTTAACAAATGCTTTACGCTAATGACAATTTTGTTATACATTTTATGCATGCACAGAGGCACAACCAGATCGCGCGCATGGCGTATACGCAATGTCCGTGTCGATGTCCATGTCGATGCAATGGCAATGCGATGGCGATGGCGATGATCATGATCACCGGCCAGATAATGACGATTATTCCGATGGTAATGATGATGGCCTGAATGTGGATATACCTGTGGATGCGTGTGCGATAAGGCGACGGCAGCCGATGTCCGATGGACACAGCCGATAAATAAATTTATGCACAAACCAGACGAGGCGTAAAATGCGCAATTTGATTTAATACCCATATAGGTGCTATGTGTGTGTGTGTGCGTGTGCAATGATAATCGATTTATGGTGTGTGAAGTTTGTTTCCTTTACGTATGCATTTTTTTCTGTTTTCAGCAGGCTTTAGCCTGCCGCGATTCCGTTTTTCTCCCCTTGATTTTCCTGTGCGATTTTTCTTTTTCGTTTTTTTGTGTCATTGCTAATTGTGTACAAATATGGACAAAAGCGTGGACACGGCGAAGGCGAAGGCTTTCTAAATGGCCAGCAAGTAGGCAGAGTCTCGCTCTCGGCCAAGTATTGCCAGTTGCAACAGTTGGCAACAGTCGTCTACAGGTTCCATCGCATCGACTCGCCTAACAGGCGCTTTAAAATGCCTGCGAGAAATAATTTATGCATTTCTTTGTCTGCCGGCCGAGATAAACAGCCATGGCTAGCAGCAGTTTAAGTGGTTTTCCTTACCACTATATATATGTGTGTAAAAAGTAAGGAAAGAATTCTGATTGGGCTGAGGCATTAAACGATCATTTTATGCAACATTTCATTGATTTATTGATGTGCATACGTAATCGATGGGCCGGCTAGCTGGCAGAGGACCTCCTCATGGCTAACTTTACACAAAATGTCTTTATAATAGCCATAGTCACATGTGTGTTTTATGTGGGAATGGGTTAAATGTGGCCAAGTTATTAAGTCATAATAGGCTTTTAAGCATAGGTTACACTTTAATTTAAAAACAAAGATAATATTTATAAGACAGAAAATGTAACTAGAATTAAGTTAAATTAAATTAAAAATTAATGTATTATCTCGAAAATATTTTATGGGCCAATTGAAGGGTTGTGAGTCCCTAAGTTCTTTTATTTTTAGCTTCGTATTTTTCTTATAAATTTAAGGAATATACGTGGTAAGGATAAGTCTATCACTTAGCACACTTATTAAAACATTTAAAAATTTTTACCAATAAAGGTTAGAAAAACTACAAAAATAATTATGCATTTATGTGTATAGGTATTGCATTTGATTGATATCTCTTAAATACACTGCCCGATTTCATTAGGTAGCGGTCTAATCAGTGTTATAAACCAACTTTACAAGATTAATTAATGTTATTTATCTTAAAATTAGCACACTGCTGTCCTGCGGTCATTATCGAAACGCTTGATCGATTGTGCCTGTTAAGCACCGACTTTTACAACCCCCTAAATCACCGAATGTGTTTCTGACCCGATCATAGCCAGACCCCAAAGGCTCTATGGGCCTTCCTTCGGTGATTGTGGCTGTGTGGCCGCTGGGATAATTGGATCGCCGGGCTCCCAGCTTTTTGGCAAGCAAAGCTTGAAGCTGGGAGCTGGGAGCTGGGAGCTCAGAGCTGGGAGCTCAGAGCTTGGAGCCGGTGAGCGGTAATTGCCGCGTGTTAATTCAAACAAATGTCGGGGATTGCACATTTAATGTGAAAATGAAGAAACATTGCGCACACACTGCGGCCAAAGTCCCAGTAAAGTCCTTGTGTTTGTGTGAGAGTCTGCAGTGTGTGTTGTATTTATGTGCTTGCGACTTGGCCCCAAACGAGCGACTAGTAAACTTGGCCAGTAATGCACTGCTAAAAAATCGAAAATAGTGCAAGCTTTAGGCGTTTATTGAAGGGGAAAAATAAGGTTAGGAATATATTAAATCCTTAAATGTATGATAGCCTATATTTTCTTTGAGTTTTCCTTAAAAATTCCTCAGTAATAGAAACATTTAAATGAGGTCGTTTTTTCACTGGCATTTTATCGATTTATCGAAATCTCAAATAGAGATGAACCATAGCCTATATTGATAATTATATCCTTCTATTTGACTTGAAAATCTGCTTGCTTCTTTTCTTTTTATTCTGAGGACTTTTTAATATATATATTATTTAAGTAAAACCAATTAATATTTCCCTAATTAACATGTTTCCTTGTTGCTTTTTTTCCGTGCAGCACGCTGGTTAGGTGGAGCGAGTGAAATAAATGATCCCAGCTTCATGTTTAATTTATTTGAAAGTTAACACACATATAACAACGGCAACAACAACAGCTCTAGCCTGGGGAAACAGAAGAAGAAGAAGACGAGGCCGGTGACTGTAAAACAGTAAAACGCAAAAACAACACAGTCTGCCAACAAAAACAAAAATAAAAACAAAACGAATATATGTACAAGGTGGAGATGCCTGGACGTTTGTTGGCCATTTGGCTGGAGAGCACGGCATTAATGCGTCGTAATCACACTAAGCAGACATTAAATGCGTTTTCGCTGTTTGAGCACCACCACTACCAGTGGAGGTAGTACCGCCACTATTACTATTCCTATTACCACCGAGAGGAACCGCCAAAGATCCACAGATCCAAGCCACAGCGCGAAAGGAAGGCTGACTGTGGAGACCAAAACTTTAAATACCCTTAAATAATGTCTTTTTGAGATACATATATTAGTACCTAGTTCTTAGGAATTCTATATTAATAAGTTAAGCCCCATTAATGTTTCATTAATTCTTTAAAAATATACATTAAATACCTATGTATTGCCAAGCTTTGATATTATATTTTAATACCCTCTTGAAACAAAGGGTATTGAAAGCCAGACGACGACCAACCAGGCGAAGAGCTGCGTCTGCCTGTAAAAGTACAACATCTTCTTGTAGCAGCGCCTAAATGATTGATAAAATAATTGCTTGCACGTGATGCCACAGAGAGAAAAGGAGAGAGGGGTCTGGGGCAGCAGAGAAGCAGGGAAACAGAGAATCGGAGAAGTGAAAAGAGAAAGGCCTTACCTCACGCAATTCCTGAGGCTACAAGACCAAGTGTCAACACACGGCCTGGGAATCCCAGGAACCTCCCAAAACAAAAACCAAATAAAAAAACGAAGCCCCAAAAACGAGAAAGGAAGTTCCGAAGATTAAAATACTCTTTCTAGTGAATAATTATAATGAATAGTAAATACTTTAGATATATCCCTTTAAAACCCATTCACAATTCTATAAACTTTAATGAGGAAATCTTAAGAAAGCTAAAGATGTGAGTAAAAGCATAAAATATCATAAATCAAGTTTGATTTCTTAACATTATAAGAAGTCTTGGGAATCCCCACATGCTTTCCAAATACATGAATGAAATTAAACCTTATTGTTTCCCTAAATAAAAACGAAGCATTTACGAAACAAAATCCTTTTAAAGACATCAGAGACAAATAGTATTAATAATTTAAAATCATACAAAATACAAACCTTAAACAAAAACTAGAGCCCAGCCCCGTCAATCGAGGGAAGAACATTAATGCCCTCTAAAGCATAGCAATCCAAATTCAAGATTCGGTCCAAATACACCGAAAAAAGCATGGCAAATCTAACGAATTATAACGTGGGAAACTAACCGAGAGAGACGGAAAGTGAGTGAGAAAGAGAGGGCACAAATTGCCGCAGTTAACGGTTCCTGTTTCATTGCAAATTTGGCGGCTGAGCGGCCAGAAAACAGAAACAGAAAAGCGGAAAATCCCGAGCCGAACGTTGCAAAGAAATACAGAAACAGAAACCGAAAGACAAGCGCCTGAATGAAGCTTCCAAAAGGCAACATCGAACGGGCGACACTAACAGTACAGTGGTGCAAGGATATGAGAAAATGTTGATACAATTTTTAATTTTTTTATACAAAAAATTTTAAATTAAAGAGTTTACTGCTATTTTCAAAAGTTTTCTTTAAACTATGTTTATATAAATCGATGCTCTTCTAAAATAAGTTAAGCTATATCTTATCCAGTTATTGATTTATTTACTTCTCTTCTGATAATTTAAATTGAGAATTATAAGACTATACGAGGTAGGATTTTATAGATTTTATTTATTTTTTACCGTTTTATTACCTTTTCATATCCATCCCATAAACCTTTCTATAGCTCTTTCTTCAAATTAAATTAAATGAACTCTCTTTTACCAATATCCTCCAACCGAATAGATTTTTAATCACTTCCTTGACCCACGGTGCCTTTGCATCTTTGGCAATGCCAAAACGACTGCTCCACGACAAGTGGCCCCCCGCACGGATCTCTGCCCGCCCACTCGTGCGCCACATTATTTCATGCAAAATCATGCCATGGGAACCACGACGACCGACCGAGCGATGCTCCGCGAGCAGTCATCCTACCGTCCTCCCATCACCGCCCTAATCCCCCCCGGACTCCACCGGACGAGGCAGCAAGCAGTCTAGAACTATTACCCCAGTCCCTGGCCATGGGACAGCATCCGACTGCAACTAATGCACAATCATCGCAGATTATTTCATTTAATGTCAATACAAAACCAGCAAGAAGCCATCGCAGCCAGCCTCCGCTGCAGTTCCTCCTTCTCTGGGCTTATGCACGGTGAAAAAATATGAACAACAAAATTTATAAAGATAATGCAACAAAATATAAACATATTTTACAAAGGAAAAATGTAGACAGTCTGCAACATTTGGGTCTTGAAAAGGACATTTTTGGGATAAAAGAAGCAGTGTGAACATCCCTTTGAAATGAAGGTTAAAATTGCAATCTTTCCCAGATATTTCTTAGATTTCCCCACTATTTATATCTATGCATAATTTTTTTCCATGTATTTTCAGCTCCGTTTCCTTTTCGGTTTGCGACTATGGTTTGCCCTGGGACCCGGGATCCTGGCGTGCATCGAAAGCTGAAAGTTTGACACTCCAATTCTCAATGCCGCTGGGCAAACAAATTGAGTGTAGAGCGCGACGGGGGGCTGCTGAGGCGTTTTGCCCGTTAGTGTTTTGCAAACGAGTTTAAACTGCTGTTGACTTTTGAAAAGTTTAAGGGCCCGGGTTAGCATCGAGCTGGGAGCACCGAGACTCGCCGACGAAGGCGATCCCATAGCCAGTTCCAACTCCTCCGTTTGACCTTGCAAAATCGATGTTCAATGTTCGATTTCGGCACATTTTCGTTGGCTTCGCTTTATTTATGGCCCGGTCGTTCGATATTTATTTGTGGCTGTCTCTATGCCCGATCCGATCGCATCCGTCATGCGCCTTTTCAATGATATTTGAAGTGTGCAATCAATTTTGGTTTCTGCGGTTGGAAAACACAACACAACACAACAACGCTTTGCATATCGGGGAGCGATTGAGATTTACCGAATGACAGAAGATGGGGAATTTGCTATAGCGGAAGTTATTGAAAGTGAGGTTTAAAGGGGAGTAAGTATATAAAATTGATCATGGTTTATTAGGGGGGAATTATGAAGTGTCCTTTAAAAGGATGTCTATCTAAAGGTGAATATCGTTAAGACAATATTCGTCATAAATATTGCAACGTTTTGAAAAGCGAAAAAAAAGTTCGTTTTGGAAAGTTAATTATCAATATTTTACTAATTAGCTATCAGGAAAACATTAAATTTTAATCGCAAATAAATATTATATACTTAATAAATATAGAAAACCATTAATGTCAGAGCCATTGTTTGCTAACCCCCATTAGGAGCTGCTACTTACACCTCTTTCAGCCTCTGCTTAATAAAGGCTTTGTTGGTAACCCAAGATCCCATCGGAGGACTCCCATTTCCAG
Source organism: Drosophila ogumai (assembly GCA_018904815.1). Lineage (NCBI taxonomy): Eukaryota > Metazoa > Arthropoda > Insecta > Diptera > Drosophilidae > Drosophila > Drosophila ogumai. The sequence continues at coordinate 14,037 of JAEIIJ010012882.1, read as the reverse complement.
CTATTCCCACAGTCGGCCATAAAGTATTCATAAAATGTAACCCAGCTCCCAGCTAGCAGCTCCCTGCTGCCAGCTATCTTCCTTTGGCCATCAATTGAGCTAACAACCACCCACCGAAGCTAACTGCTCAGGGGACTAACAACCCAAGTAAAATATAAACCGAGCTGATATCGGGGCAATCTTTTAAATTAATTTGTTGTCACCAGTTTGTTGAAATAATCTGGCGAGCAAAACAAATGTTAGCTCCAATCGAAGCCAGGTGGGTGGGCACCACCACCAGCCTCGCCAGCTCCACCAACAACGACCGGAGGCAGCGACACATGCCGGAGCTCACAGCTCGGACCCAAAACTGCCCAACCCCAAAATTGTTCACCTGTCAAATCAGCGAGCTGCGATCTTTTATTGGTGGCAAGAGGCGAGCGCCAATTGTTGCTGGCCGCAGTAAGCTGCCACTGCAACAACTGCGGCAGCGGCAGCCGGAGCAGATTTATTTATTTAAGCGAGAGCCAAGCTGCGGTGCACCCAATTTCAAATGGTGCTGGCTAACCCAGACGTGCACAGTGAGAAATTGAGGGGAAAACTATCAAACAAAAAGTGTTTAATTAAATTAATATTTTTTTTAATTAATACCAACGCGGGAATATAAAGTAGATAGGAACAGTAGGATATCTTCGAGATATTAAACCTACCAGAACTGTAAAAGTATTTACAACTGTTAATGTTATAATAATAAAATGAACTATTGATTATTAAATATTACGTAACAGTAGTAGAGTCTATAAACTTAATATTCTTTTATTGAACACTATGAAACAGATTCAACTTGGGATATTTAAGAAACCTATTTAAGACAGCACAAGTAGATAGTGACAGTAAAAATTATATTGTTTTCTTACTCTTAATAAACAATTAGTAAAAGAGTTTAAATAAGATTTTTTTTCTTTTGTAAATTATTCTTACTGTAAAATTGTCTGTCGATAACATATATGTCTAATATATATTAACCAATTACCTAAATGGTTCACTTAGTCACTGCCACATCAGATTTTCCACGGGCCCCTGGGCGCCAGTAACGTTTAAGGTGGAAAATCGTGTGCCATAATTAAAGCAAGTGTTTCCGAAAATTGTTTACGGATAGGATCGATTTGACATGGAGGTCCAGGCTATGGAGGCTAATAGTAATAGTTTAACGAATACATAGTTATAGTTATTTTTTTCGAAGTGCTTGGCAACAAATGGAGCCGCTGCCTGAGTGGCTGGCCTCGTAAAGACTTAATTAAAGCGCTTGGACCCGAACCCGAACCCGAATCCGAATCCAATTCCGAATCCGCATCGAATCCCGCTCCGTCTTGCTTTGGTTTTGGGTTGAGGCTGGGGCTGGGACTGGGGGATTGTGTTGTTGGCCGTTGGCCGAGCGATAAATTCATGCCGCTAATTTGGCAGCGTTAACTCAATTTGTGACCACAAAATGCACAATTTGTCGCTGATTTTGATTGCCCATTGGCTTGAAATTGGCCTGCCTGTGGTGTGTGTGAGAGAGTGTGTTGTATATTGGCCACGCCCCGAATGCTCACCCAATGTGAGCCACCTTTTGTCTGTGGCTTTGTTTATTGTCTAATTATAGAGTGCCGCTGCCAAAGACTGAAGTCGGTGCTGGTAACCGCAAGCGACTCGGCTGGAGTTTCAGTTCCCTGCTCCTGCTCGAGCTGGAGCTGGGGCTGGAGCTCCCAGCCAGCAGCTCCACCTCCATTTCCATCCGGAGTCGTACCCACAGCCATCGTCATCATCTCACGAGTGCATCCAACCGCATTCGGCTTTATCGGGCCTCGCAAATCTCTTCTCCTCACACAATTGACTGTCGGCTCTTTTCTTGGCTACGATGCTTCCAGCTTGGAGCTCCCAGCTCCCAGCTCCCAGCTCCGAGCTCCTCCAACTTCACGGGGTCCAGTGGGGTTGGTCTATAAAAAGATTTTCCCATAGCTTTGCCGCTTCATATTTTAAACTGATAAAAGTGTGAAGTTGCTGGAAAATGTGGTTCAGCTTTATGCATAAAGCGCGGCAGCCTTATAAGGCTCGCTCTCTTCCAACGAACTCAACTCTAAACTCCTAACGGACTGGGCACGCACTCCGTGGCACTGGCCAACATCTGCAGATACAGCTCTCGGACTAGGAGTCGGACTCGATCCGATCCACTAACTGCCTCATAAATCTCGGCAATTAATTTCTTAAAGTGCAACACACTCGGCACTCCAGCGGAGAGAGACTCCTAGCCGTGACAACTGTCACCAGCTACACACGTTAAGTAAATAAAAATTTGCTCACATTTGTTTTTCCAGCTTTTGCGTAATTTGCGCAGGAATTTATCACTCGCTTCGCCTTCCTGCAGATTTGCAAGATGATTTAGGGCAAACCACTTGTTACGCAATGGATTTTCGAGGCGGAAAAAGGGGGGAAAAACTGGCTGGAAGTGTGCTTAATGGGAGGGAAATTAATTGGGGGATTGCTCGGTGATTGGTAGGAAATTCTAGGGATTAACTTTGTGCAGTGAAATGCTAGAAGGAAACCCTACTAGTACTTTAAGAGTATCGAACAAGTGCTTTTTTATTAATTCTTGTATTTAATTAAGTTGTCAAGGATTTAGGGCTAGTTAAGAATAACTTTATTGCTTTTAAGTTAAATATAAAATAAGATAAACACGTTGTATTAAGACAGTTCTTAGAATAAATGTCTAAAGCAACTCTTATTCTGTAACATAAATAATCATACAAGTATTATCTTATGGATACATAATTAACTTAAACTAATCCATCTGTACCTTACGCCTTCACACTATTAGTGAACTTCCCTAAATCCTATTTACTTTTACTTTCGTTAACGATATCATATCACTGATATTTCTCACACTGATTTCACAATCGAATCCATCAACCGAATTTATATGGTGTTTGCGGCTAAGATTGCTTCATTAGGATTACTCCATTCGCAGGCCTTAATTTCCTTGTACGATCTCTCTCAGCTCACACACATTCAAATCGTTAGGCCGAAATGTGCACAATTTTATTTTGCCAATAATTTGCGAAAAAATATTTTCACGAACGTGGGAAAACCGCCGCCGACGACGACGACGCGACGTCTGCTGTCTGCTGTCCGTGTTGTAATGGTGGTCGTCGTCGTCGCCGCCGCCGCTGGTCTCCTCGCCTCACCTCACCGGTGGCCACCAGTCGATCCCTGATCGGGACCAACCGATCAACAGCAGCAATCCATGTCAAACTGAAAATTCAACAGAATTCGAGCGAAGTTGCAGCCGCGTCGCTGTTGCAGTCGCAGTCAGCTGAGCAACAGCCAACCAATTATTTTTATCGATTTGGTTGCAAACGCAGACGCAGGCTTTTCATAATCAAATGTGTGTGTTTTCCTGTGCGGCATCAATGCTCAGGTTACCACAGCTCCCAGTTCCAATCCCAATCCCAGTTTCAATTCGAATCCCCATCCGAATCCGCGAATCCAAGACGGAGTCTGGGCCTTGTGGACATGTGGCAGGCGCAAATGTGCGACTTGTTGTACAATTTCAAATTGAATTAAATGATTGAATGCATGAATGACTGACGCCTGGCAACTGGCAGACAGTGCAGACAGAAGACTCAGGCAACGAACGCAGATTGAGCGCAGAATAGCACTGAGAGGAAAATGAAGTAGGAAGAATTTTAAGGAAGAAGTTATGGTAAAGTTTAATTAATTATTTAAAAGTTTAGTAATAGTCTTTGACTAGTTATGACTATTATTACCATATTTTAAAAGATTTAAAAATAACTTTAAGGCACTTATTACATTAATAACTATTGTGAAGTAAAAGAAATGTTAAGCATACTTGTAAAGTGCCTCCATAAAATACATTTAAATATTGTTTTTCACATCAATAAGCATCAAACTTTGTCTGCATAGAACTCAAGCAGTCGCAGACTTTTTTAAGGAGAAATTAAAATTTTAAATTAAATAATGCCAAAACTTATTGTGAATATACATTTAAGAACAACACCGAAAATCGCTTAAGGTAATTTATACTTTTGTGATATTTCTTCAAGAGGATTTACTCTGTAAGAGTTGGGTTACATTTTATATAGAGTTTCTAGAATATTAACCTTTGTTTATATATTATTTTTAATATTGATACATTATTTTATGTTCCTTAAAAATATATTAAGACTGCAGCTACATTTCATAACGTTGTCTGCTTAGAATTCCCACAAAGAACCTGTTATTTTATTTAATATATTTTTTCCCATTCCTACCAACCCATTTCTCGCTGTGCAAAAAACCCTCTTAGTCAGGTCTCTCCTTTGGCTGGCCGGGCGAGTGTTGAAAATCCTTTCAATAAATAGCTAAAGACAAGTAGCCGTTAAAACGCATTCAGCTGATTCTGGTTGTCGCCGGTTGTTTGGGAAGTTGTTGCTGCGAGAAGCCAAGAGTGTTTGATGGTGGCTTTTTGGCCATTTGATTCATGATGCTGCTGGTCCGAGAGCTCGAGAGTGTCTGTCTTGGCAGTGCTCAGAGCTCAGTGCTCCGTGTGGCATGTTTCGTTTGTTGCGTTTTTGATCGCAATTTGACAATGCGAACAAACACAACAGCGACGGCAACAGCTACAGCAACAGCAACCAAATCAGCAGCAGCAGCAGCAACAGCAACCACATCATCAGGAATTGAAACTACAGACGGACAACGCTAAAATGAACATGCGCCCGCTTGTCATTTAACATTTTTATGATTTCCAACATGCAAAGGCAATAACATTGTGGCCAGAAAACATCGATGGGGAAAATGGGAGGAAAAGAGGAAAAGCGGGGGCCTAACAAGAAGGAAAAACGGGGCGGAAAAGGGGGAGGTACTGCTGCTGCTCCGACTGCGAATGGGATGGATTTGGGAAAATTGGTCTTCAGTTTAGATTTGGCTTTTATGGCTTAATTGAAATGGCCAACTAATGAATGGGAATGGCCAAAAGGAAGGCATTTGCAATGCCAAATGGAGATTTCCAGCATTTACATAGCTCCTTCGGCCTGCCATTGCTACCATTGCCACAAATCCCCCCAGAGACAGGGACAGAGACAGAGACAGAGACACACGGAGAGAGATATGTACATGTTGGCCAGGAATTTGAATGGAACCAGTTGATGGCCCCCGACAGGACAGGAAATTGATTTAGGATTCCATTCTGCCCCTCCCAGCTGTATGCTTTTTATGTCCCATTACCATTAACGTGCACATTAAACGATACATCAATGTAATTGGATTATAATTGTGGCTAGGTTACGTTTAGTTAATTGGCTTCGATATTTTCTCTTATTTTTTAACTATGGAATTAAATTATGGCTTTGAGTTTCCATGGCAGAGGGGGGAGAAATGGGAGAGAGAAATAAAATTTATATATTTTTAGGAACCAGAAAAACTCTAAGCAACCATAAATTATCGTTGAATTCAGGCTGTAGTTCAAAGAAAATAATAATTCAAGTATTACTCTAATGATTACCTTCCTTGAAAGCATCTCTATAAATAGATATTAAACCAAAGTAAATGCCAAAAACCCTAATAATTATATAATTTGATTAAATTTGATTAAAGTATAAAAATAAACGCACCATTTCCCTCCAAACACAATAACAAAACTAACTCAAATCACTTCTCGGAAACCGATCGCAGACCGAATTTTCACCACTTCCGATGACAATCGTTGAGTTGCTCTTGACAAGATCGATGCATGAAATGCCCGTACAATTTTCTTGCTTTATATATTCATTCCATTGTTGGTCGTGAAAAAGTTCCCCCGAAATATCGAAGCGATCAAAATTACTGCCAACCCAGCCAGCCAAGGGCCGACAGCCGGCGGAGCAGACTGTGAGAGAAGATGGGGCGATCCGATCGAATTATAAACTAAACCAATCCGACCTGGACCGGGGCTGGATCCATTGATGTGATGCCCTGCACCGAGTCAATCTTCCAGTGCCACAAGAAGACGATAAACAAAAACAAAAAGCAGGCTGGCAGCGGCAGCTAGAAAAAATAGAACGTGAGAAATAATATTCGATGAAGCGCCAAAGTAAACGCTTCGAAAAGTTGTTAGTTTATTCCTCTTGTTGCTGCCCGTCTGCAGCCCATTTTGCGCCTTGTACACGCTACCTTTCTGAAGGTTGATTGTGAAAGTCACGATTAAAGCAAAGTCACACTCCCCGAATCGAATGACGAACTGCGACCGAGGGCCGCCTAGCTCTCCGGCTTGTACATATACATATACATTCGGTTTGGATTTCGCGCTGTTCATCCAGAATTTAGCAATTCGCCTGGCGGATTTTTCTCGCTTTTCTTTCATTTTCTGTCTTCATTTTTTTGGTGACAAATTGGCAAATTGGGGAGTCAAATCTGCGGTGGATTGCGCGTGTCATTAAAACGCCGCCGAATCGTTTGAAATACACCGACTGCATTCAGTGAATGAATGCAAGTCTACTTGTGGTTTTTAGGGGATCATTTCAGAGTGTTAGGAGGGGGGGATTTTACAGGGGCAAAGGAGGAGGCAGAACACACCTTTGCCTTGCGAATTGCGAAATTGTCGCCGCTCAGAGACACACCCCGCCGACGGTTAGAAGGGAAAAGAGCCAAGACGGAGACGAACCAAACCCGGAGCTGCTTTAAGCATTTCTGTCACATTTATTATAATCTCATACCCTTCACTAAAACGAGGGAATAACTATTTAAATTTGTAAGGAACGAGGAAAGGGGGGCTTTATTTAAATAACAAAATCTTTACTTATAAGATTGTAATTAATTGTAATTACTTAGATTATAGCAGGAAAAATATTTAATATAACTTATATAATTTTATTCATGCCCCTAGGTTGTTCCTGAATATTATTTAAATTATAGAAGCATTTTGAATAAATAATAAGACAAAAATAAACACACTTATTATTTCCTTATTCTTTGGTTAATATTTTGAGTAACAATAAGAGTATTTCCCCTTTCTGTTTACCCAAACCTTTCGGATTTTCCCACTTAATATTTCTTTCTAAATCACTTGAAGCTAGCTTCCAATTGCAGACTCCGATAGAGTGAGGGGAATGGGAGCCTCTTGCCGACTGCCACAGCTGAGTGAGTGGCTTGCCACATTCTACACCTACACTTCCATTGACATTCGTACACAGAGAACAAATTGGAAAAAAAATAATAGGAAAAGCTACACAAATATATTATAAAAATATTACAAGTAAACAAGGATATATAAACATTGAGGATCTGTTTATTGTTATTATAATAGTTTTTCGATCTAAATGAAATGATTTAAAAATATTTTTGTACATATATATATGATTTTTGGATAGTTTTTCTTTGTGCCCCAACTGGATGCTCCCACATGCCTCTGCCGGCTGCTATTGCTCTTGTCGCATATCAGTTACAAAACGCAGAAGAGCGATCCACACCCAAAAGGCAACAACACGGCACAGTCAACACCCAAGGCACACCAGGCACAACAACAACAGCTAAGAAACTTCCGTAAGCAGTCGACAGTTTAATGACTTTGATGACGCAGCGTGTGCTTTCAATTTACAAATACAACTCGACTGCCAAGGCTCCACTTTGGCTTGGTTATTGTTGTCGATCTGTTGCTGTTACTGCGGCTCTTGTTGCTGCGGCCGATGTTGCTGCTGGGTGTGAGGGTGTTGCCGCCTGGGACTGCGTTCCGTGGGCGTCTCTCAAGTCGTTTTATTATTTTTATTTTCTTCCCATTTGGCCACTGCAGCATCAGCGTTTGGCAGCTGTTTGTAAGGAAAGATTTGTGGCAAGCACTTGGGAGATCGAAATAAAGGTAGCCCAGCCTTGAAAGTGGATATAAAATTGCAATCTAGGTCAATCGGCCATCGTAGCTAATACAAATTATCCTCTGGCTTATAAAGTGAAAGATTTGTAATCTCCTTATAATCCCTATACCAATGTCTCTTTATCAGTTGTTTTCTTATTTATCTCCTCCAAGTAAGTCATCAGAAATTCTCTATAAAACCCAATTAAATCAAAACTTAAAACACTTAAAATGCATTTTCCAATCTTGCAACATTTTCAAATAGTTTGCCTTTAAGGAGCCCAACAGAGACACGAACTTCCAATGCCATTAATAGCCATTTTTACTGGCTGACAATCCAATGCGGCAGCCAAATTCTTTCGATTTAATCAACGTGACAAACTGTCAGCCGAAAACCTACGGACATTACTCATACGCCACATGGGACTCGCGGTTAAATAGTTGATGTTTGCTGAAATTTATTTACATGTTTAATTGATGCCTGCGATGCGATATTGTCTTGGAATCGGAGCTCTCGTTTTTTATTTTACAATAACTTTTAAATTACTTGCAATAAATTTTTGGTTGGACTTCTGTTTAGTTTTTTGAACATGTGCCGCGAAAATGAGCCAATTAAAGAAATGCTAACAACCCGCCGAGAACCGTAACAACCTTGCGACCATAAAAGCACCAACAACGAAAAATTGGCACACACACACATACACATACAGGCGAAGAGAAGAAGGAGCAGTAGAAAGGGGGGAAGGAGGAGAAGGACGAGGGGTCTTCCTGTGGCTCTTGGCCAAAGTAAAACCAATCAAGTGGCGCACAGTGTCACTATTACCACCTGACATTTACACAAATCTTGCTTTATGCCTCGAATGAAATGAAACAACAACAGTGCGACCCGATGGAGGTAAACGAAGCTACACAGAGAGAAATATATTACAAGGGCAAGTTGAAGTGAAACCTTTTAAGACAAGTACACAAAATAATAAATGTTTAGCTTAACTTATATTTATAAAATATGAAATAAAGGTTAAATTCAAGGAAGATTCCCTTTGTTACCTTATGATTCCCAACTAGTTCCTGATTTGGGTTAAGTGACCAAAATGTAAGTCTTAATAAAATACAGAACCTAATCTGCCAAGAACCATAACTTTATTCTGGTTACAACTCTTCTTGAAAATGTTCTACCTAAAACCTAAAGAAAATGTTCTACCTCTGCGTGTTAGTATTTTTCTTGCAGTGTAATCGTCGAACAAACAAACCAACCAGCAAACGACAACGACGACTTCCTAACAACGCCGCCTGGCCCGCTTGGACTTCTTGGTCCAAAACTCTGCTCTGGCCTATCGCAAGGCAGCGATCAAGAGTGCTTGGACCAGGCTCGGATCTGGCTGGGACTCGGGCAGCCGCATCTGAGGCTCAGTCCGAGGCTGGGGCCTCCGCCGGAGAGCGTACAGCAGCCAGAAGACCAGGCCGGGCGGCTTATCTTAAGAGCCGACCAGCGGCAACAGGCACAAACACCGAACGCCGAACACCGAGCTCCAAACTCCCAAGAAAAACTCTTTTGTATGCTGAGCACATGCGATGGAGCTCCGCATGGCCTGCCTGCCTGCCTTAAACTGATCGCTAACAATCAATTTATTGATTGAGGTCTCAGGTGTAATCGATAAGAATGTTTTTTTTTTTTTTTGTTTTGTTTGTACCGCGCTCTCCGCTCTGCTGGTTTTTGTCTTTTGTCAGTTGGTTTTTGCTTGACTTAGTGCTCCAGTTTAGAGCTTTTTGCCGGGGCTAACATATGACATGGCTACATGACATTATCCGATTTCGATCCGCATTTGTTTATCTTAATGCATCGATGCGGCCCAGGTCGGTTATGCAGTCGCCGTTGCCGTTTACACATGACTTAGCGATGGACACTTGACACGGCATCGATGGCATGGAATTAAATCGAACCGCGCAGAGGTGTATCTCGCAGAACAGACCCCGATCAATCTATAAATCTATTTAAATTAGATGATCTTTTAAAAGAGATAAGAGGCGCCTCAATGAAATTAAAATATTATTAATAAGTTGCAGAGTAGTTTGTGTGGAAATTAAGTTTATATTTTAGCAAATTGTTTTGATATTCTTTCTTGACCTACGGTTTTAAAACTTTTTGGTAATTTTATGGTCTTAGTTTTAAATATATTATTTGTACTTTTAAAGTCTTAATTTGATGTATTTTTAGAGGCTCTTATAATTGCTGATTACTTGCTTATCAAAAGATATCCCAAAAGCTTCAACTATCTTTCTCCTCTCCTTTCTTTTTTTGCAATAAACTTTTATTTAATTTGTATTAGTTTTTCCCTCAAAAATCTTCCTTACTCTCTCACCAAAAATATTTCCCGATAAGAGTCAAAGTTCCTTGCGGCAGAATGCACATATCTGTGACCTGCCATCGGCATTCAGATCCGTATCTCGCTCCCATTACCATCGCTAATCTCTGGAGTTCATTGAGGAATCGGTATGGGTATTGGCCGGGTGCACATGGCCCCGTGTAGCAGAGCTGCTCCAGGCTGGTGGGCGTTCTCCTTTAAGAGTTATAAGCCAAGTGGCTAAAGTCGATGTTTATTGCAGCGGCGGTGGCTACAGATTTGGTTAACAGTTAACAAGCTTATCGAGCTCGATACGGTAAACAAAGGTGACGCGACCGCTGCGCAGCTGTTTTTTTTTTTTTTTGCTCCCTATAACTTTCCGTGGAAGTCACTGGCATCCTGCTGCACTCACTGCCTCCGCCGAGTATGTAGATATTTGTATTTACTTTTTTTTGCTGGCCTTCCCGAGATAATTAAGGCAAGACGGCAGGCAGCTGCACTCCGCTTTTGGCCGAAAAAGAATCACAGTGGCTTTGTGCGCTGCCTTGTTAGCCGCCGAAACTAGATAATGATCTGAGTTGGGGGCGGTCAATTTAATGGTTAACTATTAATAACGTGATACGAAATTGGCGTTAATTTGTAGAAACATTCCCCGCCGCATGCACGGACTAATTTGAGACCAAAAACCAAAAGTGTAGCAGGCCAGGAGCAGGCCAAAAAAGGATGTGAATGGTGGTATGGTGGGTGTATTTCCTTCTTTTTTCTGTTTGCTTTTTTGTTTCCTTTTGCTCCGAAGTCATGAGTCAAATTTTTTTTGTTTGGCAAACACGAAGAGCGAGCTGCTGCCGTTGCACGATTTGTAGACGCTGCTAAAAGAATTCTTTTTCACAGCTAAAAACAAGAGGGGGCAGTGTGGTAAAAACATACACCTATTGGAAAGGAAGTACACAGAGAGAAAACGGAGTCTTGAATTAGAATATTATGGTTATTTATGCATAATGAATGCATAAATTGGTTGCAAGCTAGAAAGTAGCTGGTGAGGGACCCTGCAACACTCGAATATCTACGAACACTGTGGGAATTCGAAACTGCTAACTATAAATATACAATAATATAACATATAATTTTTTTTTAAAGAATAATATGGATCAAACTACCAATTATTACTGCTCTCTTATTAAAAACTTGATGGAAAAGCTTTTTTAATTGAAATTAAAGCATTTTTGGCTTAAATAGTATAATATTCAATAGGTTAAATTTACCAGAAAATATTATCTTATAAAATATCGATTTAAAGTCCATATAAAAGATCTTTCTGTTAGATCTTCTTGGTTATATCACGAAGAATGCTCCCTTTCTTGTTTTTAAATTTATTTTGAATTATGCTTGTCGTAAATATTTATTTATCAATTTTTTAACAACCATTTGTCTTTTAAATTCTCTATCAATTTTATTTTTCAGTTTGTAAACATTTCGTTTCAATACTCTTTTTATTTTAATTTTATTTACAAACAAGACTGTTCGATTTTCGCTATTGTGTATATACATATGTTACATATCCCTTCCTTGTAGGGGCATTTTCCCTTGATTTTCTCAATCGATTTATTTTCATTTGATTTTGATATTGTTTTGTCTCCGTGTAGAGCTTAGTAAACCAAAGTCAGAGACCAAGTGTGCTCCAGTAGACAATGCAAATTGCTAATATGCGATTGCTATGCAAGCCAAGTCGGAGACAAATTTTCAAATATTTTTTTAGTTTCGACTCTGCTCTGCTGAATTTTTACTGCTGTTTGTTCGGTCTTGTGAGCTTTGCCGCACTTATGACCAATAAATATGCAGCCAGCTTGCCTCTGTTTTTTTTTTTTGTTTCATGTTCCATCGGTTACGAGTATTTTTCTGGGGGCATTGTCTGCAGCTTGCGAAATTAGTTTGCCAGGCTAATGAGCTACACGAAAAAGATCTTGGGAAACTCCGGCACTATTGGCTGGGGGGATCGGGATCGTTCGAGCTGCTGTTGCCTTAGATCCTTAGATTTTCGGCCTTATCGATGGGGATAAGCGGCACTGCTGAGTTTTCGGTTTGCAGCCTTTCAGCTTTTGAGGAGCAGCCAGCCTCATTATGATTCGTGTGGGCTCAGCTCAACTGTGATGATGACTAACACGAATCGATCGTCGCCGAGATCTCCTCCGGAGTCGTTGTCAGCTTTCGAATTGTTTGCTCACGAAAGCGTGGATCTACTTCGGCGCAGTGTGTTGTGTGTGTTGAGTTGTGTGGTGTGGTGTGGTGTGGCGTTGTGTTGTGTGTGTTGTTTTGCGTGGTTGTTGCCTCCTTGTTTTGTTGTATATTTTTCGGTCGGATCTCTTCGCATGATCCTCTTTTTTTCGGGTCTCAGAAGATGCGCGCTCGGAAGAACACTGTGCAACAGGTTTGGTTCGGCGTCCACCTCCCTTGGCTTACGCTCCAGTTGATTTATGGGCGCCCAGATGCAGGTTAAGAGGGACTTCTTGAGTGGCTTTTGATTAGCTTCGGGGTATTTAACAGAGTCGGGGGAGTCTCGTTTTTGAGCAGGTGCCCTCTGAAAGGTTTTACATTTGTTTTTCTCTGTCTGCTATGGCAGTAATTCTTTTTCGTGGATTTTGGAATATATATTTTAAGATTATTTTACACCGCTTAGCCAATACTCTAAACCCGAACTTGGTTCATTAGTTATTATGCTTAGAATTCTGTTAAATATGAAACTGCTTCTGAAGTTTTGCCGACATAAAAGTTGCAGACATCAACTTTCAATTACCAATTGCCAAATCATCTTCTAGGAGGCACACCCCATCCAGGTGCCTTACAAAAATTCCATGTGGCCGCACCCCAGCCGCGTCGCCTGTTGTCCAGTGTAATCTTTCCAAAACTTCGTGTGGCATATGCTGTCTAGCATTCTTTTTTTTCTGGTTATTTTTTGTGGCCGGTGGTGCCTTCGGTGGTGGTGCTGGTGTGTCAGTTGCACGATTGCCAGAGACAACGTGTCTCCAGTGTCATCAGCATCTCCATTTTTCTCCGCTTGTTTCAATGTTTTCGGGTGAGTGCTGCCACCGAACATCCGAGAGCGCCCCAAAGTTTATGCACAGCGAGAAAATATTATAAAAAATGTACTAGAGAACAAGCTTTTCTGAGTTTTTAAAGATTTTATTTACATTTCACCCAGATTTAGAAGAGATTGCTTTGACTAGGGTGCCTTTTTTCGTTACAAAAAAAATGTCTTATTATTTTCCAATGAATCTTTGCCCTCCATACATAAATTTAAATGATTTAAATTATAGTTGTTTCTTAAATATTTGATTTTAATGTTTGAAAAAGAGCTCAAAGCATTTCTGAATTAAATTACTCAACACTGCCTATTTGAATATTGCTTCCTTGCTTCAATAATTTTAAGAAATAGTTAAAAATCCCTCTAAAAGCTCGCTAATAACTTGCATATATACATTTAAAATTATGCCTATTTTCTCTCTGTGCATTTTTCAAAGTTGTTGGAGGCGACGCTGGCCGTTGTTATAGTGCAGAAAAATTACTATGACAACGCTGGAAACAAGTAAACCACAGTTTACATTCACTCAATTCGGTTCCGGCGCGGGAGGAGAGCCGAGCTGAGCTGAGCTCGGATGCGGATGGGGATGGGTTGGGGATGGGATGGCATCTATGCCAGATGGGGGATTGCGATGGGGGATTGGACAGAGAAGATGTGGGGGATACGGATGCGGGAGGTGGGAGGTGGGAGGTGGGCATAGTGAAACAGAGACAGAGACGGGAATGGCAGAATCGTGGCGTGGTGGTGGCACGCTCATCTTCAATTTTTCTACGATGCGA